>CAUJNA010001233.1:92500-98063 GCA_963377175.1 Effrenium voratum | reverse complement strand
ATCGTGAGAAGGAGTAACAGATGTCATCAGTGGTCACCGGTGATGAAATGACATCTTGCTCAGATTTTGTTTGTGTCATGAGAGAGAGAGAGAGAGAGAGAGAGGGAACGAGCAACCACCAAAATCTGAGAAGTGCGAAGTGTTCATATGTTCATAGTTTAAGTACAATAAAGCGATGGTCTTGCCACAGGTTGAGTCTAAAAGCACTGAACAAGATAACTAAGAGTTTCTTTCCATGGTCAGCCAGTAAGTTCATAAGACCCTCTGACAGATATATATATATATATATATATACACACACTGTTGGCTGATTAATACGCATGTACCCTTCTTAGAGGTCCCGAGCACATTGTTCAGAAGTGTGTGAGTGTGTGTTTGTATGTGCTTGGTTGTTTTTTGTTTGTTTGTTTGAGAGAGAGAGAGAGAAAGAGAGAGATAGAGAGAGAGAGAGAGAAATGCAAGCGGTTGTACTTTGTCGGAAGTCCTCCGAATTGCTGAAGCCTTTTTGCGTTTTTTGACGGCTTTTTATCGTCCCTTGCATATTTCTTCCACTGAATATTTTCTGTGTTAGGAGCCCTCATTTTTTGCCAGACCTCAGTTCTGCAGTGGTGCCAGTTTGAGGGTCTGGTGCGAAGATCAATCTAGCGTTGACCCCGGGTTTATATAATCAAGCTGGATGGGTTGGAGCACCCCATAGCCAAGGATTCCTGCTACCGTGGATGGACGAAATCCGTTTCGCACCACCTAAGAAGCCCTGGCAGCATGTTTCTTCTGAAAAAGCCAACCAACGTTCTGGTTGCCATGGCTTCATGTCGTGCTGCGTTTCGGTTTGCAGCCATCCAGGGTATGGGGTACACCCCGATCAGATCAATTCACTTAGAAGTCCCAGGGTGCCCGGCCGAAGGCCAACAAGTGGAAGTGGTTTCCAAAGCAGCGCCGCTGGATGAATCTGCCGCCTGAGGCCTGAGGCGATTTCTTTTGAGCAGAGCCTTCGGAGAGTCGCAGTCGATTTTTCTGGACGTGTTTTTTGGGAAAGGGAAAGCGCCAACAACTTGCTGGTGCTGAGTAGGGAATGTGGGAAGGAACCCAGAGGTTTTCTTAAAGGAAACCACAGGGATGGTTTATGGGGGTCATTCCATTTCTCATTCCCTGCCGATCAGACCAGCAAGAGGAGCTGACGAATAGGGGCTGCGCTGGCGGGCGAATTTGTTGAGGGAACTCTTTTCGGCGTTGCTTTGAAAGGGGAAGCCAAGGGAAACCACCCAATGTCGAGGTTCCCCATCTTGAGGCAGGTTTCAAACAACTGTCCCAAGTGCTTGACACGACTTCCCCGTTGGCATCCCTTCTACGTTTGAAAAGGTTAACGAGGACTCTAGGTGCCTTTTAAAAATGGGGTCACGACCCCTTGAGTTTGGGAAATGGCCATGGGTCAAAAGGCCGTACCCCCAGTGAACATCCTAATCCCCACTAAACTAGGTTCTAAAATGGGTGGTGAATTCTCACCAATCCCAACCAAAATGGGATCCCAAAACGGTTTTGACAACCACAGCCAAATGACCAACCATCTTTTTAGGGTCATGCAGTTGCCATGGAGGTACAGGACGACTACTTCCTCCAGCGATGTTGCCAGGAGTTGTGCCACACGCTGCAGCTTTCGCAGGACCCCCCCAGGCGAGAGGCGAGCATCCCTCCCTTCACTGTTTGCTGGCTCCCGAAGGCCATCCTGTTCAACTTAGCTTTTTAGCCTTTTAATGTTTAGAGGTAGTTTCCATATAACCCACTAAAAGTTAAACTTTTAGCGGGGGATTTGAGGGCAGCCCAGTTGTTTGATTGGTGTTTGAGTGTGTGTGTTGTCAAAACGATCGGCCAGTTGGGAACGACCTTTAAAGGAGATCAACATGAGTTTGTCTCCAAACCAACGTGCCCCCATCAAAATAATGTTTTTCATTTGATTCGTCTTTCAACCCACGCTGCACAAGACAACTAGCAGGGTCGGCTCATTTTGAGGGGTTCTCATAATTACTTGCGGGGATAGTTTCAGACGTGGGCAGATTTGCTCGATCCGCTTTTGACCTTTTGGTTTTCCCAGAGGCTCCCTTGAAGTAGACTAACCAGAAAACACTTCTCCAAGTAGGTGTGCATCGAATCAGGAAGAACATGTTTGGCTTTGTTTTGACTTGCCTTTAAGACTGACCAAAGGGGCCCCAACAAGTTGTACAAAACAACATCACTAAGGACAAGATCCTCCCAACAAAAACAAAAAAAAACAAAATAGCAGTTCCCCCCCCCCCCCCAAACAAGAAAACACACGAAAGAACATCAACAACAAAGCGTGCCAAACCTCGATCCACGTTTTGTTTTCCATGTTTTCTGCCGTTGCCCTGAGGACCCGCCCTTCGTCCAGGTTCGGCTCAACACCGCCGGGGCTTTGCAGCCGCGATTCGGCCCAAAGCGGAATTCTGGAACGGTTGGGCCAGGCGATTCCTCCAAAAACGGATGGCTTTGGTGGGGCTCCATGTTACCTGGACACCCAATGGACCAATTCCGAAAATTTCAGGTTTTCCCGCGTTACCCCTTTGTGGGTCCTTTGGGCAGAAATTGTGGTGTCCTTCGAGGTCTATGTTCATTTGGGCAAACCAGGGGTTGGGCCATTCAACCCCTTGAAACTATGGATTTAAGCCACCAAACAGTTGAAACAGCCTGCTTTTGGTTTCCCTTCACACAACACTGGAGGCTGGCAGAGTAAACGCATTTTGCCCAACCTCTTTGGAGGATACCTGAGTGGGCTATATACTTAACTTGATGGTTTTCAGCAGGGTCTCTCCCTTGTAGTTTTCTTCAAGGGGTCCAAGGTTCCTTCGCAATACCCCGTTTCATTCCCTACTGAGAACCAGCAATTCAAACAGCGGGGGGAGCGGGGAAATAGCAGGCTTATAAGCAGGGTTACTAACCAAGGCCTAACTCATTCCGAACAATTTGCACCGTGTTTTGCAGTACCGTGCAAGCCCTTAGTCATGCATGTCCCGATGGTCCTGAATGAGATGGTCAGCTACTTGGCGGTTAGCAACTCTGAGCAAGCGAGCCATTGACCCCAAGTGGGTTACCAGGCTTGCTAATTCCCCAATTGAGCCACAATCAAAACCCGGGTAGATGAAGGTTAGTCAGGGACGATCCCAACCATAAATAGCTGCGGCCGCCTTCTTGATCCTGTACATGGTTCTGGGTAGACCATTTTAGTACCGATCGGTTTTGATTGCGACTCACTTAGTGGCCAGTTGCCAGCAAGAGGTGGCAGCGTTTGCTGCTGTCTCAAAGAGCCAGTGCTGCCATCCGGATCTGTCGTCCACTGGAGCTTCAAACATGAGCTTTGCGTGAGCTTGAAGTGAGCTTCCCTTTGGTAGGGTGTTCCAAGGCATAGGGAGCTTGTCTCCCAATAACATAGAGGCATCCTCAACGGGGTGTACCAAAAAGGACTGTAGAGAAAAAGTGAAGCACCCCACCGACTAAAATGAAGCTGACAAGAGGTTCCTGGTTTGGAGCATCCTATCGGGGCCTTTTGGTTGCAGCGGATATTCTGTTCCAAAAAAGAGGAGGCAAACTGTGATACCGGGTTTCAATTCTGACTCAGCTGAGACTTGGCCAACTGGAAGTACCACTTGCTGGATAGGGTGATCACTGCTTTGTCACTACCATGCCTGGTTTTACCTCATGATAGAGTAGCTGCATATTCAGAAGCACCAATCAACAGGGATGTGGGAGGAGCAGGCGCGTAGAAGGTGGCTTCTTCCCACCATTTAAAATTTATAGTTCGGTTTGGCGTCTTTCGAACTCTGTTCCCCCCCGCAGCTCGTTTTGTTAATCCGTGGTTTATCGCCAAGCGTCAATTCCTGTTGACCTCTCAGGCAGCGCAATGGCGCCAGGGATAGGAAGGGATTGTCGAGAGCCCGAGATTCAGGTGAAACAGCCGTTGAAGATGCTGTGTTTTTCATCAAATCAAGAATCTTGCCCGAAAAAGCAGCACATCTGCAGAAAGGGCCCTGAAAATGCGAAACAGGATGTTGGTTTGCCCTCAACATCTCAACATCATTAGGGGGGGAATTGGTTGGTTTCCTTTTTCCTGTAAAACCATACAAAAGGGAGTGCTTCAAAGAAAACAGACCCACGTGGACCGCACTGGTTTCTGAGATCTCTTCTTTGCCAAGGTTGACCTTGTCGACCTCCAAGAACCTGGGGGTTCTGCAGCGGGACGGTGTGCCAGGGACTTGGAGAATTTGACCCAGTCGTTGGATCGACGGGCGGGCAACTAGGGCGACTCCCATACAGCAATTTGGAAAATGCAATCATGGTGTCTTTTTGGTTTCCCTTTGAATGCCAAACCCGCAGATTTTGGAAGCAAAGGCGACCAACTCAAAAAGCACAAAGCCTTGTTGTGCCTGTCAAAATAAGGATTTGGACCCCCTCGCCCACCGAAATGGCGGTTTTGATTTTGGTGTTCCTTGAAACCCGGCTGAAAAGGGTTCCCTCAAAAAGCGCACACACAAACAAACAAATCATGATCAATTCGCAGGTTCCGGAAATTGGTGAAGGCTTTCCTGGATTTCCCCATTTTCTCGGGCCACATGTGACAGTCACAACTGCCCTAAAGACAGGTTGGCCGGCGCTTGGCATAGTTCAACTTGGGTCCGGGTTCGCGGCGGAGCTGTGGATGGTGACAAAATCCCTAAGAATTTCACCACGAAATGAGTTACCATGGGAATGAAACCAGAAGGTTGATCGGTATTAGGGGAATCGAATCATCATTCCAAGGGTTCTTAAGGTATCTCTCTTGTTCTTGAAAGCCATACAGATGCATCCTGTGAAGGTTGGGTGCAAGAAAGGGTGTTCAGTTGTTGGAGCAACTCATCCCAATGACAAAGCACATTGACATTGTACTCCCCAATCATGCATCATGTCCCCTTTTCCGCGGAGGGCAATACTTTTGTTGTTTTCCCGAAGGGCAGAGATTCACCTGGGAACGTCTACCACAAACAAAGCCGCCTGGGGCTATTTCCTTTCCCTCCCCCCCCCCAACAGGTATCCGTATACTGATACATGTCCTTTTATAGGGGATCAATCATTGCAGTTTTGTGGCCATTTACCAGGATGTCCCTTCAGTGCAAGGTTTGGGCTTTGGTTGCCAACCCAATTTGAGTTGCAAAGCAAGATCTCTCATAAACAAGTCATGTTGACCCCATATTCGTCAACCGCAGTTTGGTTTTCGTGGGGATTCATCACTTTTGGAAGGGAACGCCCTAGTAACGAGCAAGGGTTGATTCGTATGGGGTCAACATTAAGGTTTTTGTTTTTACGAACAACAGAAACCGGCCCACAGAGACGAGAGCTGTCTCAAGCTCCGGAGCCTGTTTTGGGAAAAACCATAGCTTTTGGTTCAGTCGCAAAAAAAAGGAAGGAATGCAAGACGGTACCAGTGTGTTTCTTTGACCAAACACCCGCGGCTCCCTCTTTCTTCACCAAACAAATCAATCAACACCAGCCCAATGACCCACACTGCGCGCGACTTTAT
>CAUJNA010001233.1:0-87500 GCA_963377175.1 Effrenium voratum | reverse complement strand
GGGCAAGTGGTTGAGTTTCCCAGAAGGGAAACTCCTGGGTTGAGCTCTACCTCGGGGCAATCAAAGGATGTCAAACTTTGATTTCCCTGAAAGACCTTACAGTATGTTGGTTTCTTTGGGGTGTGCCCTGAACAGCCTTGAAAACGGCGGGGGTTTGAGTGGTTCCCATACTGAGGACTCCGCCTCAGCTGATGATCCCTTAGCGCGGCGCTCAAATGAAGTTGTTGGGGAAGAACTCCTCAGTCCCACCCTCCCGCCCTTTTTCACATGAAACCTGACCAGGACCCGGTCCCTTTAAAATGAAATGATCCAAACCAGGACCCCAAAGAACGTTAAACTCCATGTTAGTTGGTGGGAGTGCAACCTTTGCCCAGCAAATCCCAGCAAACCGCAATAGTAGGTATCCCTTCGCCATTGTCCTCTTGGTTTTTAAGGGGTTCCCTTGGTTACCTTTACAGGGCAATGGAATCACTGAGTTTGGTTTCCACGTGTATTCCACTTTTAGTAAGGTCTCAGAGGTTATTCATGATAGGGTTTTCATGAACTCAAATGGCAGTCGGCTGTTGAAAGGCAATCCACAAGATCCTGACCTTGATTTACGAAAGGGGTGCCGTTGAAGGTGGTCCCAAAAACAAATTATTAATGGGACTGTCAGACTGTTTACTTTGAAGAGTTCTGCTTGAGTGGTTGTGGGCAAATACAGAAGTGAAGGCTCCTGTCTTGGGGCCCTATGTTCCTGTAAATTCCTTGGGTTTGCCTCAAAGGCAACTTACTGCTTCAAGATTCAAACATGTATTGGGGTGGGCATCAAAAGTTCACGTACCGTTTAAGTCCAATAATGTGTTTTTGTTGTTTTCATGGAGCAGGATGGAGCAGGTGTTTGATTTATCTGCAGGAACATTAACACGGGATGAGGAGTTTGTCATCCGATTCTTCCGCACCCCTATTCAGGATCCGGAAGAAGCATAGAAGCTGACAGAAGGGTTTAGGCATCAGGGTTTCCCTGGGTGTGGTCCGCAAGTCAACAACTTCGGACGTCAGAATATGGGCTGCTCATATTTATCCTTGGATGCCACCTCAAAATGAGTTTCCTTTGCTGGGGACCAAACATGTAAGGAATCCTGCGAAAGGATCAAGCTTGATAATTTGTCATTGGCTCTGCAGAAATTCGCATGGACCCCCCCATTCACCGGTTTTGGCGTAGAATCTGTGAGTCCGTCTCTGTGGGTTCCGGGGGAGCAACGGGCGGTCTTGTGACCCGAAACCGCTGTCTTTTCCATTAGACCTGCACAAAAGGTCGATCACGACCTTGTGCTCGTCCGAAGGGGCCTGGAGCAACAACCTTGTTGGTTTCTACACGAATCTGCAGGGGAGAAATAACGCCTTCAGTTCGACCAGAAGTTTTTGAGCTGTGAATCTGCAGGGGAGCAATAAAGCCCTCAGTTTTGGCCAGAAGATTCTGAGCTGCTTGAGCTGCCATCCAAAACCTTCAGGCAGATTGCAGCGTCTCCAAAGATGCTGATACCCAGCGTGCCGTGGAACGCCTCTTCGAGGCGTCTCCATTTCCGGGGTACCCAGTACCCTTCAAAGCAGCCAAGAAGGGGCTCCCCTACAACAGACACCCAACCACCTGCCATTCACGAAATGCGGAACTACCAGCGGCACCTCTCGGGCTGCTCCGAGCCTTCCGAAGCTTGGTGGCGGAGCTCTGTGAAGCAAAAAAGGGGGCGGTCTTTTTCAGGGGTCCCCCACAATGACGGTTTTCCCTGTTAATATTCGTTTCAAACCAACCCCAAAGTGGGGGACCATTTAAAGAAGACAGAACAGGAGTCGCTCTCAACCTGAGCAACTGACAATATATCATTGGTTGTCCAGCTTTGATTTGGGGAAGAAAACAACCCTATTTCCCCACACCCTCTTGGGGAAGCATTTGTAAATTTGTCCGGGGCGCGCATGCGTTTGCTCGTGAGCCAGCCGGCCAGTCCAACGAAGCCTTCCGCGGCATTGCGTCGCGGGCGCAGGACTGAACCCGACGATGAGTCGAACCAGACGGATTTTTGGGGGTTGTCTCCCAAGTGATCCGGATTCCCTAAACGGGACCCCCAATCAAGTCCTTCATGGCTTTTAGGCTGGATCCTTGGACTGTAACGTTTTGGGAAACAGTGGATTTTCCATTGGACCCACAAAAACTTAAAACTTTTTGCAGAGGCGTCAACGGCAACCAAGAATGAATTTTGTTTTCGACTCCAGGCGTTCCCTTCGCAAGCGTTCTCAGTGGACTGCATGTTGCAGACAGCTGCGCAGGAGTCAGTTGCAGCCGCCTACAAAGGCGCGGCGAAGTCAGTCGAACTTGCGCTGATCTTCAAGGGGCAGTGTCTCAAGAGTCAGTTCGGTCCAAGTCCAAATTCGCCGACTACCAAATGTTGACCTTATATGAATCAACCCCAGCGTAGTAATATAGGGGGTGTCCCTGGTTTTAGTCACCCCCTATCAACAAACAGGGGTTGATTTTTATGTGGCGCCAACATTAAGTGGCAGGTGAAAGGGAAACAAACCGCAAAGTGGATTTGTGCATCCACAGTATGTCAAGCATCAAGTCAAGACTTGAGGTTTCAAGAGATTCACGAGAGAGCCCAAAGGGCTCAAATTTCCGGAGCTAGATGTTTTTCCTTTCGGGACCGTGACAGACCTTTGCATCTGGAGGTGTTCAAGATGCCAGAGATCACTTGTGCCAAGCGCTAAAAGAAGGCCGGGAGCGCAGACCAAATGCGACACTTGCGTCAAACTCTAGGCAGCTGGCTGCGCTCTTTTTTTGAATTGACCCCCTTTTGGGACACCAAAGGCACACCGTAAAATTGGGGGGAGGGCCAAGTGGACAGTAACCCTAGTTGTAGCCCATGTACCATGGTTGTAAGTCCCCCGTTGCCATCAAATCCGAGGCCTGCCGGCCAAGCACAGCGATGCATTGGTGCAGCTCGCTCGCTTCATTGGCAAGTGGCCCACTGCCAAACCCCCTCCGGTTACCGGTTTTTGACCGTTTTAGTAGTGGGTTCTACTGCAGTGGCGGAAAAGCTTGCATGAACCTTGTATCGCTGGATTCGCTCAGTAGGTTTTTCAGTTGTGCGTATTATGGCGGTCATTCATGCTTGCGCACTTTGATGGCTAGGCAGTCGAGAAGCCGCCAATGTTCGGCATATTGCAAGCTGTTGCTGCGGAATCTCGCTGGAATCATGGCATGTGTTGGAGCTTCTTCGACGGCATGATGCAATTGCATGGTCTTAAGGAAGAGAACCAGACTCTTTGAGGAAAAAAGGCATATATGTCGCATATCTGTCGTGGTCAGCTCAAATGATCCGTTAATCTGTGGCTGCCCATTTGTGTGTGTGTGTGTGTACTGCTATTGCTCAGGGCTGTGGGAAATGAGCACTTCTGTGATACAACAAGAAGGGCGTAACCCCAAAGCCCAGCCCCCCATATAAAAGGGGGGAGATTCCCTTGTATCACAGCAGTGGTCGGACGAACCCCGAGTGAACCAACAACCCTGCCGGTTGTTTGTATGTGTGTGTGTGTGTGTGTGTGTGTGTGTGGTACGTACTTCTATGTGTTTCCGGAATTGGCACTTGCCTAGGTATAACCCATTCGACAATGACCTGTGCTTCAAGCAGAAGCCAAGAAATGACAGCCATGCTGCGCATGATCGCAAGGGCAAGGCGGGCATGCTAGCCATGGTCAACATTTACATGTAGTGTCATTCACTGGTAGCAGGATGACATAGGGCACACTCACCAAATTACCCTCAGGAAAAGGATGTGAACCTTCATCATTCGGGCACAATGCACATTGGTTATGGCTCTTGTCAAAGCATGTCAACTCCTCGATCGGCCCTGCTTTTGAAGCAGGGCAAGCCAACCTAAGACACGTGTATTGATGGGGCGTCCTGTTGTCTCGCTACCCGAGTTTCTGGACTTCGATACTCCTTGAAAAAGTGTGTTTTTCTTGGTTGCAGGGAATGCTGCCAAACCTCCCAGCCATCGCAGCAAGTACTGAGAAGCAATGGTCATATAGTCTTTGTTTCTCGTATAGCTGTTCGTTTTGAGAGGGAACGGTCCCAAGAGGAAACTGATCTTCCAGGCACTGCCATGTTATCGGAAGGCTAGGGGACCTCAAGTGGACATGAGGTTCCGATTCGTTTTGAGGCCAAGAAGGACCGCTTCACCACAAAGAAGCTTGAGGAGCCGGGGTCGGGTAGGTGTTGGTTGCAGAATCTGTGAGAATTAGACGCATTGCGACCCCAAAAAGGGAAAGAAGAGAAGAGGAGGTGGGCTTTAAACATATTCAGATGGAACAACGTGCGAAGGGAATCCAAGGTTCAAAACCATCATCCCAGTTGTGGGTCTCGTTTCGTCTTCCCCAAAAGAGGTCACTGTCACTGTTGCGGGTCCAACAACTTCAAGGGTGGATTTCAATTCATGGCTTCCTGTTCCAAGCGGTTGGTGTTTGTCGGTTCAAACCTCCTAGACCTCCCTTAAAAGGACGCCGATTTCTACCTTTGACCCACAAAAATGGGGGTACAAAGGCCCACAAACCAGGTATTCCACGAAGGATTTTGGTCCAGGCTCCACAGGGCTCTTCTGGGTGCCCACCTGCTACCGAGTTGGTCTGGGACTTGGCTACACGCTTACGGTGACGACATTTTTTTTATGTGGGTGCCGGGCCTGGGCTTTTGGGCTGGAAGGTAGTGTTTGACATCTGTTGTTTTCGGATATTTAAAGTGGCTGGCCGGGCCACCCTCACGGGCCCTGGAGGTAGTATGAAATACCAATTAAATGGCAACACCGAGACAGACCCCTTCCACGTAAAAAGCAGGGCGTAACACAATTCAAGCTCTTGCTAGCAGCTGCGTTGCGCTAGCTCCTGCCAAGCCAGGTCAGATTGCACAGGTCCAACCTAAGGCGCCATGTCGGTGCAGACCTATGCTTTCGTAACTCCATGCTACATAAATGCCTGGCATTGCGGAGCTAAGTGCGCTGAATTGACCTGCCCAAGCCCTGTCTACGTGGCTCGTGGAGAAAGAAAGCAAGAAGGACATGAATGCCCCTTGTCTCGGAGGGGGCACACACACATTGCCTAAAATTCGTGAATCTCCTGGTTTCTTGGGATGGGGCCTGTTTTTCAACAAATCCCAGAACAACCGACTGGCTGCGGAAGATGTAACTTGTAACAAACAGCAAGCAAGTTGACAAGGCGGGCCGGGCCAGAGGCAGGCTTTCAAGACGTAACGCAAAATACCTATCTACATCGGGAAAAAAGTTGGTCGGCCGGGCTGGCGGTACCGCTGGCGGAGGTAGTGTAAAATCTTTGTTGACCTTTTAAGTGTCCGGGTGTTTAAGTGGCGGCACCGTAGCTTTGCCCTAATTTTTGGGCGGCGTAGAACCATAAGTGGATTGCGTTCAGGGCAAAGCTAACCACGCGATTCCTCCCAGACCAGCCAAGCAGCGGCCTTGCGGAGGCGGCTCTGAGCGCGTATCTGAGCGCGGCGAAGCGCGCGGAGCTCGCGGTGCAGCAGAGCTTGGAGCAGCTCTGTGATGAGCTGAGCGGTGCCTCGGGCTGATTTGGACTCGGATTTCTTGCGGCGGTTGACCTGTTTTGTTCTCGTCCTTTTGTTCTTGTTTTTTTTTTGGGGGGGGGGAGGTTGGTTCAAAGTAGAGGGAAGCTGCGGTTTTCTTTGGTGTGTATTTGTTGATATTTTGTTGGTCGGTTTATGTAAAGGGACGCCAAAAGGAAGAACATCAATTTTGAGGGACACCTGGAGTCTCCATGACTCTTTGAAACTGCGGCCATGAAGCCTTTTGGCTGGATGCCCCCCTGTTTTCTGATTGACACATGTAAGGCCGCGAAGGGTCCAGCCATCAACCGACAGGCATATTACAGCAACCAAGTGGGTGTGGCCCGTTTTTGTGAGGGACCCCTTGGTTGGGCTGGTTTGAAGGGAAACCAAAAGGACACCAACATGCTTGGGGTTCCCTATGTTGACACACACACACACACCCGGGCAATTACAATGACAAGGCATACAATAATGTCAGGGGCTGAATGACTACTAATATCGTCCTGGGGTTTCGACGACCTAGTTTGGTTTGAACATCCCCTGCAACCCCATTTCAATTTGAGCCAAGGGCCAAGGGGTCCCCTAGAAAAAGGCGCACCCCATGCAATTCCAGCCGCTAAATATATGCTGCCAACCTGCCCGTTCGAAGGCCACGTGTCAGCACTTCGTGGCACAGTGGCTGCCGCCGAGCTGCTGATGACTGCGCACGCACACGCGTCTCATGCTTCCAGAACCTTGGCTGGCTGGCTGGCTGGCTGGCTGGCTGGCTGGTTGGTTGGTTGGTTGGTTGGCTGGCTGGGTGACCCGTTGGCCGGTTGGCTGGTTAGCTGGTTGGCTAGTTGGCTGTTTGGCTGGTTGGCTGGTTGGCTGGTGGATGCAGGCTACATCCACATCAGAGTGTATCTCTGGTTGAACGCGTCCTTTTGGGGTGCTTGACAAGCAATACTGGGAAACCACCCCACCCCTTTCAGGTTCCCTCATTCAAACACACACCCTGGCCTTTGCTGTTTCCTTCCCTGGTATCACCACCGAGGACTTGGCTGGTGCTTGCCAGAGCTCAACGGCACGAAGCTGCAAGCCACCATTGCACCATATTGGAACCTCAGCTGAGATCTGCGCAGCTCTTGGTCGTTTTGTATCCTTTTGTCCTCTACGAGCCGGGAGTTTCTTGTTGTTTCTTGTTTTGTGTTTGTCTCTTTTTGAATGCGGGTACTTATTTTTAAAGGGTACCGTTTTTGGTTGGTTCAAATGGACACTAAAAGGAACACTACCACGTTAGGGTTCCCCTATTTGGACGACACATTTGTACCCATGTTTGTGTTTTGTCTTCTCTTATTTGCCTTCTGCACCGCCCCTTTAAAAACAAATAGTTTTCCGACCCACCAGAGATTTCGTCCCTTTTAACGAAAAGTAGTCCAAACCAGGACCCTGCAGTCAGGTTCCATGGCAACGTGCGTGGACGTAAGGTATGTGTGGTATTCTTCCAAGAAACCAGCTACAGGAACATCTATCTACCAGAAATCCTTGTTTGTTGGTGAGTAGTATTTGGCCAATTGTTTGAGCAATGTCCAGTAGACTCTAGAAGAATATGTGGCTGTGGGTCAAGAATAGGTCTCCAGCATGACTTGCCCTGGTAAAGGGAACCAAGTTGACTAAAGCGGTCTCCTAGTGGTTTAACTTGATGGTGCTATGATGGAGTGACCCGAAAAACGCCTCATGGTTCAGGATGGACCCGGGGGACGCGGTGTGGTCGCATGTGGATTTGGACCTCTGCGGCGCCATCGCCACGGGGCCCAACATGTCGGGCAAGAGCACCCTGATGCGGGCCATAGGACGGGGAGGGTTGGGAGGGTTGGGAGGGGTTGGGAGGGGTTGGGAGGGGTTGGGAGGGGTTGGGAGGGGTTGGGAGGGGTTGGGAGGGGTTGGGAGGGGTTGGGAGGGGTTGGGAGGGGTTGGGAGGGGTTGGGAGGGGTTGGGAGGGGTTGGGAGGGGTTGGGAGGTGGGGGGATTGTGGGTGGTGGGGGTGGGGGCGATGCATCAATCAATGTTCCAGTTGTTGGGGCCCCCAGTTCTGACCAGTGGTTGTTTGTCCCATTTAGTGGGAAAATATCAAATCTGTTTAGCGGTTGTCCAGCCAATGGTCATCCCATGTAAAGGACCGTTTGATCAACTCCAGGTGGGGGGATGGATTGGGGGTGGTGGGAGGTGGGGGTGTTGCTTCAAGACAGGAAGGATTGGTATATACTTCAATCCACAACTACTTGGTAAGCGGTAGCAATCGGCTGACGCGTGTTTGCTTTAAGGAGCGCTATTCACTTGATGCCCAATCTGGCTAGCACAAAGTGGCTGAAAACTGGCAGAGGAGTGTGCTTGCCTAGGCAGCTAGTAGGGATATGCTTGTTTGGCCCCATGCTTTCAGGCAAGCCACTATAGTGGGTAACCAGGCGGTTCCTTATGATGTAAAACCTAGAGGAAGCCATACCGAAGGATTACCTACTATAGCGGCGGAACGCCTGGAAGCACTGGGTAGAATCCCAGACAATCCATGTAATATATGCAGCCAGCCAGCCAGCCAACCAACCAACCAACCAACCAACCAGCCAACCAACCAACCAAATTCATCAATCCATCCATCCATCCATCCATCCATCCATCCATCCATCAATCAATCAATCAATCAATCAATCAATCAATCAATCAATCAATCAATCAATCAATCAATTAATCAATCAATCAATCAATCAATCAATCAATCAATCAATCAATCAATCAATCAATTAATCAATCAATCAATCAATCAATCAATCAATCAATCAATCAATCAATCAATCAATCAATCAATCAATCAATCAACCAACCAACCAACCAACCAACCAACCCACCAACCGATCGATCGATCGATCGATCAATCAACCAATGAGTCAACCAATACATTACCTACAGTCAGATCCTCTGGGAATAGTCAATGCACCAAACGCGGGCGACGCCGCGCTTCGCCCTTCGTACCTTCGCTCGCCAGGCGCCTCTGCGCTGTTGGCGAACTGCGGCTTCCTTTGTCGCTTGGATGGGGGGGGGTTGGGGGGGTTGGGGGGGTTTGGGGGTTGGGGGGGTTGGGGGGTGTTAAGCTTTGCAGGAACACGTGGGTGGCTGTAATGACCAACCATTTTTTTAGGGTCATGGAGACTGCAGGTACCACCTTTTTGTGGCTGGCTTAAAGGGAGACCAGCAGGAAAACCACCATAATGGGCTGCCCCTAAAAAGAGACAACGTCAATATTCACTGGCATGTACGGTAGTACAGGCGATGACATTGGGGAATTGCACTCACCAGTTGTCACCAGGAAACAAAGGCTCACGGCTCTTTGCGCTAATTTGCCACGCATGGATCACTTTCTGCAGAAATGTCTCTTGATATCAACCCAGGTCCTGTGAAGCCAGGCGCGACTGTGCCGCAGTACCAGCAGGTGGTCTTCATCTCAGCGGAAGGCGAGGGCATTTTCGCGCGCACAGAGCCAGGAGTGTGACGCCAGGAGACCGTCCATCCGAGGGTGTCAGTGCGTTTGGTACCTGCCTCAGTCTTGTGGAGCCTTGAAGCTGGGCCCGTTGTCTGCTTCTCAGAAGCCCGAGCTTGTTTTGAGTCACCGGCTGGCCCAACCACAAAGTAAAACTAAACGAGGTTCAGAAGCTCATCCCTTGTGAGTTGCAGCTTTGGAAAGTTTGTTGACCCCTTGTTGAATGGGTTTGGAGCACAATGGTGTGGGTCCCCTGCCTTTCTGACACCTGGCTTGGTTCAAAGGGAAACCCAAAGAAAACCTCAACCAGGGGGTTGAGTTTCAGATCAAGGCCGCGAAGCCATGATCTCAGCCTCGCTTCTGCGGCGTGCTGGCCAGGGCACACTGGCGCTGGTGCCCTGGTGAGAAACCGAGACGTCCCGAGTGAAGATGTGCTGTTTAAAGGCTCGGGGCCAATTGTTTGGTCGGTTGCAACCATGGGTACCCCTATTTTGCTTGAAACCAAACGAAGGATATCGAGCCTCGAAAATGCACAACCACATGTTGAAGGGTTCCAAGCATGACTGTCCGTTGATGGTTTCCCGTTTGGCCAATAGCGGGTGATTTCGAGGATCTTAAGACGGACCACGACCAGTAATCATCCCCCAAGCAAAAAATGGCGCTGCCCCCGGGTCGATTGATGTGGATTTCTCTGGAGCCTCGCGGGCGTTGCTCTCGTGGCCTTCATCTTTCAAGCTTGTTCCGGGTTTTCGGCCTTGCCCCCTTGTTGTGGGTTTTTTGGGCGAAGAAAAGACGTCCTTTGGGGGGGTCCAGGTATGTGCTGGCAAGAGGTGATGTTAAAACCAAGCAAAAGGGTTGAAGATGAGGCGCCCATGTGGGCGTCCGCGTATTTTGACACACACCCATGTTAGTCTGCGGATGTTACGGTCTCTAAAAGTTGAACCACCCCGCAGACCCAAATACCCTTTGCGTGTATGTGTGTATTGGTTGCACGTGCAACCCACTTCGCGGTGGGTTGTTATGGGATATCAGGGGCTGGCAGCCTTCGAATCATGGAACATCAGCAAACACTTTCTAACTTGGTGGCTCACAGCCATTCACTTAGCTTTGCAGGTTGTTAATTGGTTTAGCGGTAGGGTCCGTATTTCATCCAATAAATGTTAGTCACTTTTAGGGGGATCAGAAAACGTCACTTGTAGGGGATCTTTCCGTATTTGACTCCCTAAAAGTTTGTCACTCAGGGATCTATCGGGCCCAGCTAAGTGCCTGGAGTCTCCATGACCCTTAAAAAATGGGTCAATGACCCCATTATTTTGGGTAATGACCCCATTTTTGAAGGGTCATGGAGACTCCAGGTGAATGCTTCATCCCATTGCCGCGATCCGAATACGCGCAGGTGGACGAGTTCGGCTCTGGTACCGAGCCTCGCGCTGCCAAGGCACCGCACAAAAATTACCAAACAGAACAAAAAGAGAAGCCAAAAAGGGAAGCGAAACAAAGGTTTCCTTGAAGGTGCCTGTTTCCAAACCAACAAGCAGAATTGTTTGTTGGCACCAAAGACAAGCAAGAATTCAAAGAAAAAGGGAAGCATGAACTTCCAGCGAGTGGAGCGTTTCTGGAGATTTTGCCACGTTCCCTCCTTCACTTCCGAGTTGAGATGGTTTCAGGAGAAACACGCATAGGAAGTCCAGGAACTCACGGATTGAGCTCAAATATGAGACAAGCCTTTCTTGTTTTTTCAGGAGCCCCAGGTGCTTCTTCATTTTTTGACTCGTCAGGCAGCGGTTTGCGCACTCCTCGAGGAACTCTCCGCGCAAAGCACGCAGCGCCTGGGCTTGTTGTGGAGCAACCCAGGGGGGTCCCCAAGAGGATGGACAAGGCTGTTGGGCTCTTCTGTTTGGATTTGGCGGTTTTTGCGATTGTGTTGGGTGTAGTTGTCTTTGAGTGTTGTTGGTTTTGTCGTTGTTTTGGACATGGCGTCTCAGAAAGGATACACACAGTCTCAAAAGAATGGAACTCCCACGGTGCCCAACTCACCCACCCCATTCGGTTCCAATCAATCCGCAAGATCCTCATGCTGCTAGGTGGTAGTGGTGTCCCTTTGAATGCTCTCGCACTTTGGGGTCCCACTGATTTTAACATCCCGTTGAGACGCAGTGTCGATGTTTATTCAACTGCCCCTAGAAAGGTTCTCAGAACCCTTCCAACAAATTCTCAGAAGGATCTAAGAATCCATCCTGAGAAAGGCCTAGGTTTGTCCCCTGCCATTTATTTTTGGTTTCCAGCTTCCCTTTTCGGGCGGCTGAGCTGGAAATGAGCCGAGCTCAACTCCAAGGTCCTTCACTGGAGGTCTCCCTGAGTTTCCGGCTGAACTGTAGGGCCTAGGAAATGTGGAAAGAGTCCATAAGGTCGTTTGGAGGAATCGCGGGGCTAGATGCCGCCATGGCCAGGGGGGGAATGTTGAAATTCCCTTTCCACAAGGAGCAAATTCGTGAAGCATGGAAAGCTGTGAAGCATCGGTGCGGTTCCCCCCTCTCATGGCCAGAGGGTTGGTGAAGCATCGCCCCCTCTCATGGCCAGAGTGTTGAACTTAGGTTCGTGGTGGCCACTCATCTCCACGACATTGTGGATGTGGACCTCAGCGGCGCGGCGGAAACAGAAAACAAGAACCGCATGTCGCCGCCTTCGAGCCTTTTGTCTGGCTGAATCCGTGGTCAAACAAAAAAAACGCCTTAGTATGGATGCACCCCCAAAACGGGTGGCTTCCGTTTGGTTGCCCTTCACCATCCAACAATGGCCCCCCAATTTTGAAGCTGCGTGAATGCTGAAGGATTTTGAAGCTGCTTGCATGGCATGTGGGTGATTTGAAGGGTACCTGGAGTCGCCATGACCCTTCAAAAATAGTTGGTCATTATCCAAAATAATGGTTGGTCATTGACCCATTTTTTAAGGGTCATGGAGACTCCAGGTACCCCTTTTCAGGTTGGCTGGGAAGCAAAAAGGAGAGCCTTTCGAATCAATCGTTTTGGGGTTTTGGGGTCCCAGAGGCCTTTCTTGACACAGACCCGTGTCCTTGTGCCTGAGGTTTGTCAAGGATGACTACTACCATAGTTTCCCTCCCAACATAGAAGTCCACAACTTGATCCCACTTGGAATAACACTTATATAAATGAGGATTGACCACGACCCGTTGGAAAGTGCTGCCCTGCCACAAACATGGAAGTGCACAGACAGACCCCTTTTGGAAATGCAACTATATGTATACTGGAGGATTTCATGCTACCATAGCATACCATGCCATAGCATGCCATAGCTACCCAATGTCGGAAAACACAAAACGCATTCCCTTCGCCTGCAACTGTTCCGAGGATTGGATGGCAAGGCGCAGCCCATCGCGTGGCGCATGGGTATGAAGAAGACCGGAGGGCCTCCTGGTATGCAAGTAAGCTGCCAAGTTGTTACGGGTATCGGATGTAGGTCCGAGCGACTTGGGAATCCAAGTATTTTTGTTCAGGTTTTGAAATTATTGCAAACATGGGTTTCTTGTGGGCCGTACCTGAACCCCTTGTGGGGTGTCGCTCGGGGTTCCACATGTGTGCTTGGAACTAAACGAGGACCCGATGTGTCCGATGTGTCCCATGGCAAAGGCCAACCAGCCACTTGGACATCCCTTGAAACCAAACCCCAGGCCGCCAAAGGGTCAAAGCGCATCACACGGTAAGGAACCCTTACCCAGATGCTGGCAGGCAAGTCACTACAGTCGGTAATCCTGCGTTATGACTGCCTCTAGGTTTGGCATCATCGTTCCTATGGTTACCTACTATAGTGGCTTGCCTCCCTGGTGTTGCTCCCCGAACGGAAGCTCCTGTCTTGGGAAATGGCGCGACCGTTTTGGCGGCTTCACATCTGAACACCAACCCGTGGCCAAGTCGAGTCTGGAGGTTCCCGGTCTGGACCTACGCCTTGGAGCTGGGCGTGTGCCGGGACTCCTTGGCCGCCCACACCTTGGAGCACTTCGGGTGGCCGGCGCGGGCCCTCGGCCGCTTCCAGGCGCTGCTGGCGCCGAACGCGGCGCAGTCGGAGGTGGAGATCGGCGAGTGGGTGAAGTTGATTTTGGTGGGGGTGGGCAGGGGCTGGGGAAGGTGAGCTGGGTGGTGGGCTGGGTGGTTGGGGGTTGGGGGTTGTGGGCTGGGGTTGGGGGTTGGGGGTTTGGGGGCTGTGTTTGGGTGGTGGGGTGGGGCTGAGTGTGGGCTGGGAGGGTGCATGAGTGGGTGTGGGTTGGGTGGGTTGGGGGGGTTGGGGGGGTTGGGTTTGGGGGTTTGGGGGGTTGGGGGGTTTGGGTGGTGTGGGTGTGGGTTGAGTGGGTGTGGGTTGGGTGGGTTCGGTGGGTTCGGTGGGTTGGGGGAGTTGGGTGGTGTAAGTGTGGGTTGAGTGGGTGTGGGTTGAGTGGGTGTGGGTTGGGGGGGTGTGGGTCAAGGGGGTTGGGGGGTTGGGGAGGGAAAGGGTTTGGGTTTGAGGGCGCCCTTTCATCAACTTGTTCATGCTGGTTTAGAGGCCAAAAAGGAAAGCAGCCATTTGTGGGGGGGGGCGCCCGAATTGAGAACACACCCCGCTTGGGTTTCGGGTTGCGGTTTCTGTGATACCAAGGGAATCCACTGTAAGGTGAGTTGTTGGCAATCAACCGCTTTGGTATCACAGATTTCAGGGCCCGCTATCTGCGGGTTGAAGCAATTTGAACACGGGGTTGGCAGTGTTTCGGGGCTTAAACATTATACCTGGAGTCTCCATGACCCTTCAACCATGGTTGGTCATTACCCAAAATAATGGTTGGTCATTGACCCATTTTTAAGGGTCATGGAGACTCCAGGTACGTGTGTACTACGTTGGTTAAGTTTCCTTTGTGTTTAAACGAGGCATAAGGACCCGGTTTCGCCCAAAGGTGACTTGCCCACGTTCGCCTGAAGCTTAACCCTCTGGGTCGTTTGGGCAAGCGAGGTGTTGTTCTTGACCCAAAGGGTCAAAGTACCTCAGATTTGCCAAATTTGAGGAATCTGTAATACTGCAATCGACAAATCCCCTTCAACTAAACCCAAACCGTTAATATTGGGTACTTGGACCCGCTGGGTTAAACGGTCAGAAGATATTTGAGTAGCTTCGTTTGAGGACATGCGTGTGTTGTCTTCTTTGGGAGAGAGGCGAGAGTTAAAATTGGGCGCTGGCTCAAATCGCGGATTCAGGAACGGCCATGTGGGTGTTGCTCCAAGTAGGGGAACGAACCCCAAATGGCTTGTTTCCTGTAGATTTCACTTTAAAATCAACAAACTATGTTTCGTGAGAGCCCCCCGTGAAACTCGCCTACTGTGATTTGGGGGCAGACCATTTTTGGGCCGCAAATTGACCATCCAAGAGCTGTCTCGCAGCTGTTTGCTTGGCAGAGCCAGGCTGCGATTGAGTGCTTGTACTTGTCCCGCAATGATGATTTTTGTTGATGTCGTGGGTCTTTCGGAAGCCAATTCTCAGGACCCGAGTGGTTCTCCGAACGCCCCCGAGCCGGAGCCGGAGCCCGCAAAGGAGCCGGAGCTGTCGGAGGCGCGGTTCCATGTAGCTGCCAGTGCTTCCATTGCTGTGCCACTGTAGCAGATAAGGGGAAATCATAATTTGAGATAGAGGTGAAATACTACCTCGCTGCCTGCTAAAGCGGTAATTGGAGCGGTAATTGGAATCACTGGCTGAGCTTGGACAGTTGGCGTTTGATTGTGCCGATGGAGGCATCGAGCGTCGACTCCGTAGAAGCAGTCACTGAGATGATGGCGGCACTCAAGGTAGGCGCCTAAGTGATCCGTTCACGCTGATGGCTTTTGGGTTCCTTCCGTTGATCTACACGGGAGTAGATCACTCATTCATGTGGTGTTGTTGTTTGCCGGAGGAACATCACTCAAACTATCTCAAACTGGGAATCTGAATTGACCTCGTATGATTCTTGGGACGCGATTCGGAAAGACAGAGCTCCCACAAAAGCTGCACAGTGCTTCCAGGTGTCTCGCCACTATAGTTGGCAACCTTTTGGTATGAATCGCTACCTCTAGGTTTTACATCATGGGGACACCCTGGTTACCTACTCCAGTGTCGAAACGCCAATCGGAAGCACTGGACAGCTTCAGCGGAGCCAAAATAAGCAGCCTCAGAACTGGGCCTATGGGGTATGTTGGGTCAGGGCCTTTCCGATTTTCCCCCTTTATCAGGATCAAGCATTGCAGTGGTATGGTCATTCGAAGAGTTGTCTTTGTTGAATAGTGCATTTTTTGGGGTGGCCGCCTGAAAATGGGTGGTTTACTTTCAGTGCCCCTTTCAAAGCGCCAGCAAGGGGTTGCCTTAGCGAAAGGTCGCGCAATGTGCGGTGTGGAAGCATATTGGTTTGCGTTGATTGCCGTTTAAAGCCACCAACACAATGTTTTGGGGGACAGCCTGCCCCCTCCCCGCGCCGCTGAAACACAACACACCCCCTCGGCGAAACTGAAATTAACCAACACTGGGATATTTTTTTTGGGGGAGTTGGGCGTGTATCTTTGTTTTGAGGGTTTAAAGTTTAAAGAGAAACCAAAAGAAGGCGCCACAATTTTGGGGTCCCCTAGTTCAAGCAATACGCAGTTTCCACCGAGCTTAAGTCGTGAACAGCCCTGCTTGACTTTTGTGAGGATGAGAGCGATGTCCTGCTGCTGCAGCCGCAAGACATGCTGCCGGCACCGCTGTGCGCAGGAAAAGCGGTGCTCTACGCTTTGCTCCTGAGCGGCCGGCTATACATAGGACGGAGCCGAATGGAAAGCCATGCCTTCTGTTGGCGACATGTGGCAAGATCACACGAGCTCACTATGAAGATCCTTTGGGGGATCCCGTATTTCTGGTTCTGGTTTGCTGGAACATTGCAAGATGTGCTGTGGACAATGGCTGGGTTTAGGGCAGGCCACACATGTAAAAGCCACAACTTAGAGAGTGGTTTTTGAGAATGACCCCCAGACTTAGACCTCAAAGTGTCCCCTGTTGTTGAACTCAGCTTCCTCCAAAGATGTGGCCATGGTTATGGACAATGGCCGGTTTAGGGGAGGCCACTTTCTGTGAGATTTCCCCAATCATGACAACCCAGTCATGCGGATGGTCACCTGTTGCATTGCTTTTGGGGTGGGAAACCCCTTCAAATCATCGCCTGTAATGTTGAGACGATGTGTCTATAGGAGGGGAACATGATGGTTTCAGTGCCATGTTTGGTGACACCAAATGAATTCCATGAAACACACGTTGTCATTGAATGTCACTGGTTATACATAGGAACGGGCCACATTGTAACGAGCTCACCGATCCGAGGGTAGAACGAGCAACTCTGCCCATGATGTTGGTCCATCATTTATTCAATTTCCTTTCCATGGTACCGGGTATGAAACAACTCAAAGGAATGTTGGAGGGTTCTCGGAATGTAGGTGAGAGGAGGTCCGACATGTCAGCTTTGAACAAATCGGGGATCGCTTCAGTATACGTAGGAAGTGGTTCCGAATTACTGGTACTAAGAAACCAGCTACATGAAATTCCACGATTCAAAACCCATAGGATATTTACGGAAATCCTGATAGGGGGTGATGTTTGTCTTGTACCCCTTTACCCCCAGCGGCTTTAGACGCAGAGTCTTCAATGATGTACGTAGTGTTTGGCCAAGCAAAGTTCAAGGAACTCGGACACAGAACAGCGAGACAAAGTGGCTGGCAGTCTAGAGGTGAAGCGGCCCTCCCAAATTTGAACCACACAAACCAGCCTACCCAATTCTCCGATGTTCTCTTGGGAAAGCAGGTAGTTTGTGTTGTTTTTGTTCTTTATTTCTGGGGCTGATATGTGGCATGACCTTGGTACTACGGCAGGCAAGCGTTATAGTTCAGGTGAATGTACTCTTTGGATAATGGGTGCAAAGGCCTGCATGGTAACAATCACGAGCATGACCTGCGCACAATGAATTCGACCTTGGCACATACCGTAGATGGAGATGGCAGGCCCGCGTATTCAGTGCATGGACAAATTTATGCGACACTTTGAAACCATGAGAAGCCATTGGTCGCTGCTATTTACAGGGGGATCATCATTCCAGGGTTTCTTAGGTGGTGCAGGATTTCGTCCATCCACAGTGGGGTTTCATACAGTCCAGCTTGTGAGGGATCTGCCTGCCCATCCACTGTAGTTATGTCATCCGAATTTCACAATTAGTTGAAGAGAGACTAACAGGACACCAACTACTTACAGAAGGGGAAGGCAGCTCAAAAGTACCATTAGGCATGAAGAAATCGCTAAAGCACGACTTTCGTTGACTGCGCAACACTGCTCTATTCCTGATTCCTGAGTATTTTACTGGATGCTGAATGACCCAGACTTGAGTTTCCCAAACAGGATCCACACATGGACGGATATTTGTTAGACTTGTCTAGACCCCTACAAGGACAAAGCGACAATATGCAGCAGCGACTGCGACAGCACCGGCAACGCTTTGGTGAGCGCTTGGAGGGGCTGCTGCTACTTCCCGTGGCAACTCGATGAACACGACCTGGGTGTGGCTCAAAATTAAACAGGAGGGGTTACGCAGGTTTTGGCCCATGTTTCCACTTGCCAGGGTTCCATTTTGGTACCGGTTTTTTGAGCCACAGCCACCTGGCTTGGCCCTGCTTTCTCGACTCCCGGGCTGCTTTGGGGAGTCCACCCTGCCGCCCCACACTACCAGCACAAGCTCCAGAATGCCGCCCCACGCTTTTTTCCCAATGGTTTGCGGCTAGGGGATCTGTTTCATTAGGACCTGGCCCAAGTTCGGGTCTTAATGACTGGGTGTTAATTTGAAGCTTGCTGTTCTTGCTATGTTTTGCCACCAGTGACTGGTCTTGCGGTTTTCTGCTGGGTCGCTTGCGTACACAGCCCGTCTAAGCTCGTATTCACCGTGTTGCATCGGGGAAAAACAATCACCTGTTGTTCGGCCAAAGGCCATGATATGGGAAATTCACCATGACACACAACACCCATATCCATAATAGGTATCCTTTTGATCGCTTAGTTTGGATGGCACTGGTTGAGATGGGTTTTATTCCCCATTACCAGGGCCATCTATTTTTCAAGGCCGCCTATGCCCATACACAAAAAAAATACCATCAACCCCCAACAAACCCCAAAAACCCCGCCCTCCCCCCCCCCAAAAAAAAAAAACACAACGGCAGGGTGGGGGCGGTGATTTTCGTCCGCGCGTCGCATGAGGCCAACACCGGAGAGGCGAGGCGCCTGGAGACACGGCTCCAGCGGCAGCTGCTGCTGCGGGGCTTTGCGCTGGAGAGTTCCCAGGATGCCCTGCACAGGCGGCGAAGCAAAACGAAGATGGAGCCGTGAGCAACGGCAAATGGCTGTGGGAGACTCTCCATGACCCGAAGTAAAAATGGGTCCATGACCAACCATGTTTTTGGGTAATGACCAACCATTTTTAAATTTTAAGGGTCATGGAGCTTTTGAATTTTGAGCCACAGCCAAATCTGAAAAGAAGATCAAAGAATGACATGGGTCGATCTCAGAATTAAGGGATGGTTTCCGTTGGTTTCCAGTGGGTGGGACGAACATGTGCAGCATTTCAAATAACAAACGGGCTGTCCCTTAACGGAAATCAAAGGAAGAAAGCACCCACCGTAGCATCCGCAAGGGGTCCTGGCACAGGCACATTTGAGAGGCATTTGGACAAGTGTCCTCCAAAATTCCGAAGTCATGATCCGAAGGACACTTTTTTGGCTAGTCCCATCAGAAAGAAATGGCAGGGCACAGCAACAAAAGCCCTGACCGCAGTCTTTGCTCGGGAGGCGCGACCCTGAGTTTTGGGGATTCCAGTCTCCTTCAGGTGAAACACCCGACTGCAGCGGGGAGAATTCATCATTTTGATACAAAACATCTGGCGGTCGGTCTTTGTCCCAACAAATGCGATAGAGGAACAGTTGAACACCCACGTGACAAATCAACGGGGTTCATGTTTGCCATCCAGCCTTCCAAGCACTCAGCTTCTTGCTGTTTCCAACTTCGGAGCCTCTCAAGCACCAGGGGCATGCGCAAACGCCCGCCGCCTGGAACCAGAAATGACCCAAATGCAGCTGGGGCGTTACTTTCAGTCGGGGAGTTTCAAGAGCTTGGCAAAGCGAAGGAAAGAACACATCGAGGGACTCTGCTACTTGCAGATGCCATGTTGCGCGAGGAACATTGTGGATAGTATTGCGACACCTCTAACAATGCCTGGTTTTCAGTTTTAGAAAGGGGTTCCCTTAGCAGAATCAACTACCCTCTCTCCCACCAACATGGCACCTGACAGGGGGGGCCCTCCAAGAGGAAGCTGATCTTCCAGGTGCCTCCCCACAGGTGCCAGGTTAGTGGGAGAGAGGGTAGCACAAATCCGGGGCCTTTTTCCAAGGCCAGCGCAGGTCTGTAAGTGGGCACAATTCATGGTAACGGTTTTAGGAATATCATGAACTGCCTGTACAAGCGTTAGTGGCCTTGGAGCGCAGACTCCAGCTTGAGGCTGTATTATAACTGATAGCCCATGCACGTACGCGTTCCGCCTATGATGGAGTTGCAGTTGGGTGATCGTACACGGCACAATTCCATCATGTTGGATTAGTCCCCCCAAAGGCTGCCATCTACTTCACCCTGGTGTACATGAACTGCGGCAAATGTCAAGAAGGAAGAACGACGAAAACACCCGAGCAGCATTTTTTGTTTCAAAAGAGCGACTTCTACGCGCACATACCGAAGTTGACAAAATCTGCCAGCTCCCAGCTGGAGAATGGTCACCAAGAGGCTGTTGGTTGGATCTGCCACAATTCGTGCAAGGTGGTCAGAACAATATCACGGCCGAAACGGATATTTGACACTTGAGACGCTGACGCGTTGTTGGAGACAGGGCTGAAGTAGCGTGCACGGCCAACTCGCCTTGTTGCGTCGGACAGGAACTTCTCCGACGAGGCTGCGGCTGAGGCAGCGATTCATGAGGGCCGGGGTAGGAGTCTTTGGGCTTCTTGAATGTTCAATCATGGTGATTACTGGGATAGCTCGGGTTCAGAGACTCACAACGGGTTACAACACGCTCGTTATGTAGGTTGAACATCCAAGTTGGGTGCTAATTTCCCGCGAAAGGAATCCAACAGGAGATGGGTAGTGTCTACTCTGTGATACCCACCTATTTAGAACGGTAGCTGAGTTCCATGTTAGTAAGCGTGTACGCAGTCTTGCAGTTTGGGGAATTCTCACGTAGAGCCCTGACTGAATTCTCTACAGCAAAGGTGTGTTTTCCACACGGAATCGATCAACAAGGTCCAGCAAGCTCACTGCACGGTCCAACCGAATCCCAGCGACGGCCCAGAATCCCAGTCGTCCAGCGGCACCCTGAGATTTCCCTTTTAGGCGTGTTCCCCACTTTTCGCCATGGTCCCAGCCCAAAAGCCTTTGTCCCCCAGTAGTGCCCTTTTTAACCTTTTTTTTTGGGAAGGGTTCCCCTACTAACATAGCCTACATTAAAAAACATGGTATCCTTATTCTAACCTCTCAAATCTGGAGGACCTAGAAACATTCCCAGGAATAACCCTTCTCAACTCCGAGTCCCGGGGTGAATCGCCGGGGTTTTGTTTTGGATATTCGACGTCCCAAGGCAGAGGACGAGGCGATGCGGCTGCGGCGCATCGCGGAAGAGCTCCTCGAGATGGCCCACCGCCGCTGAGGGCTGGCGCCGGCGCTAAGCCTGCCGCGAGAGAGAAGCGGCCAAAGAGAGGCGGCAAGATTGAAGTGTTCCGATTTTTTTGGTGGTTTTGAAAGGAAAAAGAGGAGAACCACCCATCTTGGGGGGCCCCTAGAAAAAAAGATGCCCAATTGGTCCGTGCCGGGACTGTTGCAAGGCTTTGGGGAGCTAATTCAGTGCAGGCGTCGAATGGGAGCACTGCAACACAAGCAGTGCCTAAGAGCCGTCGCAACGCGCAAAATCGCCGCGCTGCTTCGTATTCCGAAAGCAGCCGTGAGAAGGCATGACTGACATGCATGACATGACACTCATGCCCTGTTGTTTCTTCGATTCACAGGCAGTATATTCTGGAACAATATATACCTGGAGTCTCCTTCTGACCCTTTAAAAATGGGTCAATTACCAACCATTATTTTGGGGTCATTGACCAACCCATTTTGCAAGGGTCAGAAGGAGACTCCAGGTAGTCTTCGCCTTGCTGCGGGCTCATTTGTGATTTGTGGCCCAGAGGCCCACTGGCTGGAGCCTTCTCGCAGGTGAAGCAGCTGAAGCCAACCACGTCAACGCGTTCCATTTCAGACCAGAGTTGTATTCTGGTTCATTTCGGGGGCATGATGGACCCATTGCCCATGTCCTCTTGGGGAAACAAGCAAGTTTGACCCATGGCTCATGTGCACTTAACAGATTGGACAAGGTAGGTGGGGAGATGTCACATGACAGCCACGAAACAGTGGTGTGGGACGTTAACTTGTTTGTGGCAACGAGCTTCGTTGGAGTCCTGAGCAGCCGAGAACACGGTCAACTGCGTGGTGTTCCTTTCCAGTGGATCCAGCAACTACAGTAGCTAACTTCATCTGGAGTTGATCAACATTCCTGGCCCCTAAATGACCATGGGTATCGTTTCCCATTTAGCGGGAAATATCATCTTTTGGGCGGCTTTGCCCAATGGTCATCCCATGTAAAGGACCTTTTGATAAACCTCCATTTTTGTTTACCTCTGCAAGTTTACATAACAGTTTCACTTGGCCTCCAACTGTAGGGCAACTGGATCTACTGGCCTGCCTTTTTGCGATCCTTCAATATTTCTTTGAACGCCACAGGGAAGCTTGCCCGGACCGCTCTGCAGTTTCACCGCTCAGCTTATGACAGTTGATGTTAGCTTTGCCCAGCTCCAGGCAGTTTGTTTCACATTTGAGACACACAGACCATGTTCGTTGCGCAGCTGCTTCTCATGAGTGAACAGCGCGACAACACACACCCGCACACATAGAAAAGACTCAACCGCCGCGCGAGCGCGAAGTGCGAAGCGCGAAGCGCGAAGCGCGAAGCAACGCGCCCTGTGCTTTGCGGCCGCCGCATGTGGAGATGTGCGCATGGAGGCTGCTTGGTGGCAACTGAACCGCGGACATTGGGCATGGCTTCATCAAGTCGTATGGGCCCAGCTCGGGGGAAACAAAAGCCTGACCCAATCCAAGGCCACCAAGCGCCGTTTAGAGATCTTCCTGGTGCCCATCCATTGATTTCAAGGGGGCTAAAGGCAGATTTGGGTATGGGTCAAAATAAAGCCACCAGGGGACCGCAGGTTTGAATCAATGGTGGCTTACTTCTATGGTTCAGGGGGCTGGCCCAGCCCTAGATATTCAAGGCATGGCGATTTACGATACTCAATTTGGTGACAACCAACCAGAAATAAATCAATAAACAAATAAATCAATAATCAAATAAATGAATAAATAAATAGTTATATACACATATATAGTATTTCCCTTTTGGGTGGTTTTTGTCCCTTTTGGGTCGTTTTAAGCGTCACCTCTTTGACCCACTTCCCTTGGTACGACGGATGTGTCCAGACGTGTCAGCCAAGGCGCCATTCGCCCGAAGGAACTCTGGTTCGCAGGCGAAGAGGGCGGAGGAGGATGAGCAGGACCGGCCGAAAGCCCGAAAGCTCAAGCAGAGGGCCCCACCGTGGATGGACAAAATCCGTTCGCGCCACCTAAGAAACCATAGGAAACCGTTATAGGGGAATCGAATCATTCCCGGGTTTCTAGGTGGTGCGAAATGGATTTCGCAACCATCCACAGTATGGTCGTGCCCTTTTTGTTTGGGGGGCCCTAAACTAGTGGTACTTGTCCTTTTTGGTTTCCCTTCAAAGACGCAACAAGGGGTCCCTCAAGGGAAAAAACATACCCTTAAAAAATGGGTCAATGACCCCATTATTTTGGGTAATGACCCCATTTTTGAAGGGTCATGGAGACTCCAGGTATATGTGTGTAGCAGTGTTGCACATCACAATGGTTGGCCTCATTGAAAGTGAGTTTCCCTTGGTAGGGGTGACTTTTTTAACGGGCAATGTATGAAATCCGGTCAAAGGGGATTTGATTGCCAGGGAGCAAGCGTTTGGACGAGTGTTTTGGACTGTGCACGTTTTAAGGCGAGATGGACAGGGAAGCTACCCAGTTCGGCATTTTGGGAGTTCCACAAATTGCAGACCAACTAAATAACAAGCCCTGCATTTGTCACTCAGCTCAAGTTGAATTCAACCTGGGACATGTGAATCTGCCTCAGGAGTGCGAGGACTATTATGACCTTCGCAAGACGCTGCCCAGATTCTACCGACTTTTTGAACATCTCAACAAAGGCATCGGAAGCGGCATTTCTATGAGGGAGTTGATCAATATTCCTGGCCCCCAAATGACCATGGCTAGCTTTTCCGGTTCAGTGGTGAACTTTTCCTGTTTGGGGAGGGGGGCGGGGACTCCCTGATGGTCATCCCATGTAAAGCACCGTTTCATCAGAAGCCATCTGTCAGTTCATGGCAGATCGCCCTTGCATATGCGCCTTGTACTGTTCTCACCCCTCACAATTTTTGTCCCATCCTTCAGTGGCCGACTGCAATCTTCGTCCGGGTCAACACGAGTTCCGCTTGTGTGGAGCTTGCTAGGGACGGTCATAGACCCCCAGTGGAATTCGACACGCCTATGGTAAGGGTCATAGGTGTGCTTTTTGGTGGTTTGGGTAGAAAAATAGAGGGGTTTCGATTCCTTGTTTACCTGGTGGTTTAATCATCTACCAGGGAAACCCATTTATTTCCCCTAAAAGGACGCCTATGGTAAGGGTTCCTACAAAGGGAACGTCAACATGACTCACATCATGGCAGTTTGGACCGTGGACAACGGACATGTGTCAAGACGAGCTGGACGCATGTGTGGATGGAAAGAGGGAACGAACAGAAGCCATCCACCGTTTGGAGGCGTTGCTTGAACGGACACATGATCAGTGTGGTAAGGGTTCCCACAGGCGAAACCATGACAACAGGACATTCAAGTTTTGACCCTGGCTTTCTTCCTGAGGGTTGTCCAAAAAGGGAGTTAAGTTGTTGTTCAAGCCTCTTCCCTTGGTGGCTCCCAGCCATCCCCTTAGCGTTTTAGCCTTTTAGTGTTTAGTGGTAGTTTCCATAAACTACCCACTAAAAGTTAAACTTTTAGCGGGGGATCTGAGAGCAGCCCAGTTCCCAGTGCTTCCAGTTCCCCTGGTTAACTGCACTGGTTACCCCAATGCTCAGTGGCTTGCCTGGACCTGGGCTGGGGCGGCCATGACCTTCCCATGCCAAAACGAGGGGATGTGTCAACGAAGGGATGTTGGGATCCAAACAAATGGTGATGTTCCTCTTGGTTTTGAAAAAACCAACCCCCAAAAGGTTACCGAGCCTCAAAAACATATACAGTCACAGTCACATACACAATGGAATGGATTTTTGAACCACCTGTTTGTTTTACCCCTCTGAAAATCGGATATCCAAAATTGGATGGCTTCCTTGGCTCCCTGAAAGAGTCCCAAAAACCTCAATGCCAGGGGGCTGAAAGGGGCCCGATTTCAACGGATATTGCTTTCAGCTTCATCAGCCCAGGCTCAGTGCTGTGAGGGTCTCCTCACTAAAATAGACCACAGATAGAAAAGGGTACTCCCTTATTCTAACTCTACAGGACTTACCATGGGCCTGTCTATTATCAACCAAAAGGACCCCATGGATAAGCTTTTCACCCCTGCAGGCACCGGCCCAGCACTCGATCATGGCCAATGCGCTGAGGTATCGGAGAAGATGCAGCAAGACGCGCGTCGCTGATTTGCTTATGTGCGGCATGGCGACACGGCACCACTTTGGGCACTGGGACGACCCTCACATCCACAGTACTTGCTTCAGTGTTGCCAATCACTTTAGTATTGCCAAGGCTGACTCTCAAATTCCCAGTACTTACCTTAGTATTGCCAATTCCACTTTAGTATTGCCAAGGTTGACCCTCACATCCCCAGTACTTGCTTCAGTGTTGCCAATCACTTTAGTATTGCCAAGGCTGACTCTCAAATTCCCAGTACTTACCTTAGTATTGCCAATTCCACTTTAGTATTGCCAAGGTTGACCCTCACATCCCCAGTACTTGCTTCAGTGTTGCCAATCACTTTAGTATTGCCAAGGCTGACTCTCAAATTCCCAGTACTTACCTTAGTATTGCCAATTCCACTTTAGTATTGCCAAGGTTGACCCTCACATCCCCAGTACTTGCTTCAGTGTTGCCAATTACTTTAGTATTGCCAAGGCTGACTCTCAAATTCCCAGTACTTACCTTAGTATTGCCAATTCCACTTTAGTATTGCCAAGGTTGACCCTCACATCCCCAGTACTTGCTTCAGAGTTGCCAATCATTTATTGACTCTCCCCAGTACTTACTTAGTATTGTTAGACCCTCACATCCCCAGTACTTGCTTCAGTGTTGCCAATCACTTTAGTATTGCCAAGGCTGACTCTCAAATTCCCAGTACTTACCTTAGTATTGCCAATTCCACTTTAGTATTGCCAAGGTTGACCCTCACATCCCCAGTACTTGCTTCAGTGTTGCCAATCACTTTAGTATTGCCAAGGCTGACTCTCAAATTCCCAGTACTTACCTTAGTATTGCCAATTCTACTTTGGTATTGCCAAGGCTGACTCTCAGATTCCCATTGCCAAGGCCCGTTTTTTCACCCCCAAGAAGGTTGGACACTGAAGAGGCCCTTAAACAGTCACATTGAAAGAGGCTCCCGGCCTCTTGTGGGCAACCCCCTTTAACCCCCGTTGCGCGAATGTGTGCCCTTACTTTTTGTAAAGTTATCTTAAATTTGGTGTCTTGGGGGCCACTGACAATGTTTGCCCGGATTTGTCGGCTCGTGTTTTGTCCGACTTCTTTTTGCCAGTCGTTGTTTGCCAGGATGTTTTCCCCGGCATTTCGTCCTGCAAAAACATGCCACAACTGAGGACCCCAAAACAGTCACAAGATCCTGAGTTGCGAAAATAAATTGCCACAATAGAGGGTACTTTTCCAATTAGGTCTAACATTACCTGTCCAACGCTTCTCTTCTTCTGAAGAAGGGCAAGCTCTGTGCCAGCTTATTCTGCACAGATATGCCCTTCTGCTCTGCAAGCACCATTGTCTGGGTTGCGGCTTAGGGCATGTAGCGAGGTATTTCCTCTCTGCCCCAAATCCGGAGGCCGGTTCACGTAGCTCCGCCACTTTTTCACACTTCTCACGCCAGAATCCCCAGGCTTCACCCGGCGCTTCAGGCACAGCCCAAGCAGCCGGGCCATCCAAGTCCCTGCAACGCAAATAGAAATTGAGAGCGAAGAAAAGCACACGAAGCAGGAAAAGAAACAAGAAAACACGAGACATCACGCTAGACGAAGTGCAGCTCTTCGCGGGGTCCGGCCTTGGCGCCACACAGCGCCAAAAGAGCCGCCTGACGGTGACGTGCTCTGGTTTGGCTTTCCACAGTTACCCTATATGTTACCCTGGCCCTTTTTCCCTTTTTCCGTTTTCTCTCAGTCACTCTCTTTCGACTCTCCTGTCGCCGGCAGCTCTCTCCATCGGCTCTGCGTGGCGCACGGATAGGTCGCGAGCAGCGCCTCAGAGTGCGTGCGGGTCTCGCCGATCCGTCGAGACTTGGCTCCGGGCCAAGCAGGCCCTGAAAAACGGCGGACCTCACATCAAACTCCGGATATTCCACTTCTTGACCCCATCTTAAACGAATCGGCATAGGAAGCCGAGCGTCGCAAGCTCCCTAGTGGCCTGCGCGGGCAACTGTCTGGATGTCTAGGAGTCTATCGGAACATATCGGAACACATAACACAAAACGGGAAGATCTTGAGACCCACGGCGCCTTGATATCGCCCAAAACAAATTCTCTTGGAAACAAATGAGGTGAACCTGGCACCGCATTCAGTCAGGCAAGCTTGGAATAAGCTGTCATTGGGATAGCCTTCTCCACGGGAGTACTCATCCAGACCTGAAGGAAATGACCAAATGCCCGAAACCGCATGCTCGAGCTGGCCAATATCATCTGTCGAGCTACGAACAACCTCGCTTGCCATCAGGTGCAACATCGCACTTGGCATTGACCCATGAACCTGGCGATTCGAGACATAGAGGGCATGCGCAGCGGTTTCTACGCCTCCATCATCTGCTGCAGCCCTTCGTTTGGATCTCGCGAGTTGAGAACTCTTATCTGCATCGTCCTTGGCTCCCGGCTTGAGTCCTGCAAGGTGAAAAGGCTTGAAGCATCTTGAAGCGCACTAAGCATCGTCAAGGCGCGAGTGGTTGTGGACGTGTGTGTCACCAAAACCAGAGAGACGGCCAAGAACTGTCGCAGCAACGCGGCGCACAAGGTAGGACTCTTCGACCACTGCCACCATCCGGGGTCGATGTAGAGGAGGCAAGTGCATCGCTGCCCATTCCAGGAAACGATCCTTAGCCCGATCTGGAGCATGCCTGGCATATGCATGCCGTCATACTGCTATGTCACGGCTATATCACTGAATCACTGCAAGATTTGCCAAGAGGCGGCGTTGAAGCCGGTGTTCCCGACGCAGCCGCATTTCAAGCGCAGCTGCTCCGTGGGGCACTCGTTGCAGCTGATGGCCACCACCCGGTTGGAGTTGATGGCCGCGCCGAGTTCCCCGGGGATCTCCAGCAGCACCAGGAGCTGCGCCAGCGTGGCGTGGGCCTCCCCGTCCAGCTCCGCCGCCCGGATCGACGACAAGCGCCCCCGGCCACCCACCAGAATTATCGGCGTGGAGCGGTGCCGGGCCTCATTGTACATAGAACCGGTTGGCGCAACCACAAGCACATTGGCGCACCAAGGCAGAAAAAGGCATCTAACGGCATAAAAGGAACACATGACATGCACAGCAGGCATGGCGCGGCTCACATAGTCATGTCAAGCCGAGCAGCTGCCAGCTCCAAGACTTTCTTGACCTTGGAGACACGGTCATACCAGTTGGAGAGCACCACGATAGCATCCAGTGGATCTTGTGAATCATCATCTTCAGTCGGGTTGAACTCGCTGCTCAGAAAGTCAAACATTTCTTGCGCTGCAGCGACTTCAGCTTGAGTTGGCTGCGGCCCCTTGCAGGGCTCTTCACCTCGGGTGGGTCAGAGACAAGCTTGCAAAGACAGTGCCAAAATCGCATGGTAACGCAAGGCTGAGCGACACGCCTGAACGTGGCAAGCACATGCCATCACTGCCAAAATATGGTCCAAGAGAATGTCAGAAGTTGTCACGTGTCGCGCGAGTGGCGGGAAGTGCCGGCGAGACGTCGGTAGTGGTCGCGCAGCCGGGCAAGCTCCGCGCGCAGGGCCGCGGCCTCGCTGAACTCAGCCACCGAGCCCTCCGCCTCCGTGCGGCGGCCCAAGAAGCTGGTGACATGTGAGTCGGGGTGCAGCACGCGTACCACCTGAGCGCGGAATGTCCCGAAATCCGAAATTGGGGTGCGCAGTGCGCAGTGCGCATTGCCCTTTGCCTGGCCCTGAGGCGCACACCAAGGACACCCGCTCAGAATCCAGACTGTCGCCTTTGTGCTCTAAGCTATGCAGATAGCTGTCCTTCCGTTGAGATGCGAGCCAGGCCAGCATGATGAGCACGTGAAGTCTTTGAGAGGTGGCATAAGGTGAAGCGGTCTGTTTCCAAAAGATCCTTTGCATTTATCAGTGAATTTCATTGTGCCGCCATAATGAAGTGGGGCAATCCATGAAGCTCCATCTCTCAATTCCAAACCCAAGGAACCGTTCCTCGCATATCAAAACGCAAATTGTGCGCGACAAACGTGCTGATCTGTGCTTCAAACTTTAATGCTCGCAAGTGGCTGTTGTCTTGACAGCAATCGCGTGGGGCGTACCAATGGCCCCAAACAGTCACCAGAGCCACATGCGCATTCTGGGGATCAATCCGCGCGCGAAACGGGGGGTAGCAACTGTGCGGAAGTAGGGTATCCAGAAGATGTGTATTCAGCTTCGCAGTGCCGTGTATTTATACTGACTCTCTCTCTCTCTCTCTGTCGTTGAACTCGAATTGACAAATACGACAAACGCGGGGGCTGTGGTGTTCACACGCAGCCGTTTCTCTTTGTGGGAAGTTGCAGTAACGTGCTCAAGGCCTTGAAGGAAGAAGCGGAGGAGCCATGTCACTACAGATGTTGCTCGAGGCGCCCCCTCAGTTTTACGGATTGTAGTAACTCCAACAAATTGGAGTTTCTCAAAAGGAAAAGTGTCCCTGTTGTTCAACAGTATAGGGTTGGAAACTAACGTAGTTGTCCAACAATTCTACTGTAGTCCTTATAGAAAAATCCGCCGACGTTGCTCGGCGTGTCGGATACTTGCTAGAGGATAGAGGATACCCCCCCCCCTAACCCCCCCCCGCCCGACGTCTATTACGTAGGTTTTTGGGGGGGGGGGGGGGTCCCCCACGTACCGCGCGGCAATTTGATGACGTTCCACTAAACGTAGTCTTCGGGGAGCCGGTGTCGCAAAACAGGGGTCCCAGGCTCGATTCCCCCTGCCGGCTTTTTTGCTGGCTTGGGCTTCCTGCATCCTTTTGCCGAAAATCTGGAAAAACTCAATGTTTTTGGACGTCCTCTTTGCGAAAACGCTGGAAAAACCGTGTTTTTTTTGCGGGAAATACATACATACATGCATGAATGCATGCATGCATACATACATACATACATGTCATACATACATTACATACATACATACATACATACATGCATGCATACATACATACATACATACATACATTACATACATATATTACATACATACATACATACATACATACATACATACATACATACATACATACATACATACATACATACATACATACATACATACATACATACATACATTACATACATACAACATACATACATACACATACATACATACATACATACATACATACATACATACATACATACATACATACATACATACATACATACATACATTACATTACATACATACATACATACATACATTACATACATACATACATACATTACATACATACATACATACATACATACATACATACATACATACATACATACATACATACATACATACATACATACATACATACATACATTACATACATACATACATTACATACATACATACATACATACATACATACATACATACATACATACATACATACATACATTACATACATACATACATTACATTACATTACATTACATTACATTACATACATACATACATACATACATACATACATACATACATACATACATACATACATACATACATACATACATACACAACACAACATACATACATTACATACATACATACATACATACATACATACATACATACATACATACATACATACATACATTACATACATTACATACATACATTACATACATACATACATACATACATACATACATACATACATACATACATACATACATACATACATACATACATACATACATACATACATACATACATACACATACATACATACATACATACATACATACATACATACATACATACATACATACATACATACATACATACATACATACATACATTACATACATACATACATACATACATACATACATACATACATACATACATACATACATACATACATACATACATACATACATACATACATACATACATACATACATACATACATACATACATACATACATACATACATACATACATACATACATACATACATACATACATACATACATACATACATTACATACATACATACATACATACATACATACATACATACATACATACATACATACATACATACATACATACATACATACATACATACATACATACATACATACATACATACATACATACATACATACATACATACATACATACATACATACATACATACATACATACATACATACATACATACATACATACATACATACATACATACATACATACATTACATACATACATACATACATACATTACATTACATTACATTACATACATTACATTACATTACATTACATTACATTACATTACATTACATTACATTACATACATACATACATACATACATACATACATACATACATACATACATACATACATACATACATACATACATACATACATACATACATACATACATACATACATACATACATACATACATACATACATACATACATACATACATACATACATACATACATTACATACACATACATACATACATACACATACATACATACATACATACATACATACATACATACATACATACATACATACATACATACATACATACATACATACATACATACATACATACATACATTACATACATACATTACATACATACATTACATTACATTACATTACATTACATTACATTACATTACATTACATTACATTACATTACATTACATTACATTACATTACATTACATTACATTACATTACATACATACATACATACTTACTTACGTACTTACTTACTTACTTGCTTACATTACATACATACATACATACATACATACATACATACATACATTACATACATACATGCATACATACTTATGTACATGCATGCATACATACGAGAGAGGGAGATTGGGGAGAGAGAGGCTTGGGGGGATAGGGAGGATGGGAGCAGAGGGAGGGAGAGAGGACGACAGAACACACAAGGGAGACAAGGAAGAGAGGAAGAAGGAGAAAAGGGAGAGGACAATGTCGGCGGACTGAGCCGGAGGCTCTAAAGTAACGCAGTTACAAGGCCGAAGATTGGTGCGTACTACACTGCTTGTAGTGCGCTCAATGGATCTTCTATTGGCGTTGAGTCAGATTAATGAGACCTAGTTGTCTCACGAAAGATTCGTAGGCGCTGAGTCTGTAAGCACGACTTGAAAGGTAGTTGAATCGTAGTTGAAGTTGCGAGGTGGCGGTGGCTCTCCCAGTTGTCTCACCTGCGCTGTATGCTGCGTGGTTCCAGCGTAGTGATGTATTGTTGGAAATAAGTTGAAGTCAGGTGAGTCACGTAGTCGCTCAGGGTGTCGTCGTTCCTCAGGTAGTTGCAAAAGGCCAGTGTTGCGGTAACAGCTGTGTCTGTCAGTAAGTGTCCGTAGTGTCAAGTATGACCAAGACCGGCGCGATATCCACCCCGTTCCCGGAGACGCTTGGCCGCTCCAGGAGTGAGGGCACCACGCTGCATTTCATGCAGCGTTGTCAAGAAAGCAAAGGACTGATCAAGTGATGCTGTCGAGGCGAGCAACTCGGATGCGAAAGTGCCACGGGCGGCCAGGCGATGCGACTGACACCCGGCATCAGGCAAGTGGCATCGGTAACCTCCGAGCTTGCCAGGTTGCGCCACGCAAAGCATATCCTTTGCCACCTTCCCTGCTCAAAGCAGAGTCAAAACGCAACAGCGCCGTCTTTCGTTTTGCAGCGGCTGGCGCGCAAGTCGCCGATTGAGTTTCCAAGACGCCAAGCGCATTTCAAGGAATGCCTCGCCACCAGTGTTGCGGCTGGGGCGCAGTACAGTGTTATGTCAACATCGCGGGGATAGTCACACAATGGATCTACGACGTCAGCTCCGCACACTTGATTGACTGGCATATATTCTGGCTTGTGAGTTTCGGCGTGGTTTTCTTGGATTTCCGAAGTTCTTGACGCACATGCTCGGGGGCTTCTTAAAAATCAAGAGCAAACAGCTCTGTTGCCAGGCCACTCTCTTTGTCAAGGTTGAGACACGCCTCCTGCATGCAGCGTGGGCGTGAGCAACAACTTTGGGCCTTTATTTGGACTACGCCAGTGGCTGCTAATGACCCTCGCCAACCACTTACATCCTTACTCAGGGCTTGCGGGAAGGTGTGCAAGGAGCAACCTATCCTTGCTGCTGTTGACGTTGATCATGACTTGTAATGCGATTTCCCTAACGGGAGCGACCCGTGCTTGGCTCTTCATGGCAGGATCGCGCAACGGAAGCAAACGGCTGGTTGGGCTGGCGTCCATACACCACTTGGTGTGGCGTCCCTCCGCCTCCATAAGTTAGCGTGTTACCACAGTCCCCAATAGCGCGCAAGCTGGTCCTTTGCTTTTACACGCAGCTCAACACTCGAGTAGTGTTGAGACCAGATTCTGGGTCTACCGCAATAATTTCATGGGACCATGACGAGCGAGCCAAGCCGTGTGGAGTTTTTCGGGCAGTGGTGCTTCAGTCTTGCTCGGCGTATCTATCGCACACTGCCTTCCTGTCAAAGCAAGGCAACTCTAATCCTGCTGCGCTCGCATTGCTCAAGATTAGGACCTCTTCGCCTCGCTTCTCTCCTGTTTGCTTCCGTGGCTGTTTGGCAGCGGTTCATGTTTGTGAATCGATTTTTGACATCTGTGCAACTTCAAGCATGATCACACATGATTGCTAACACTGTTCGCTCTCAAGCCCCGTCCTGAAAGCAAATCGCTTTTCCAGCTTGCAGCTCACGACTCTCGCCAGCAATGTTGAGTGTAACACCACTGCCTCCTTTGAGAGTCAAATGGATGTTGATCTGGTTGTTCGCAGCTCCGCTGTGGGGCCCTACATAAGCACCATTGACAGAGCGGAACAAAACGATCTCTTCGTTGTTGGGCACCACCAGTGGGAGTCCAGGCTTGGTGGGAATCTCTGGCAGCAGCAGTTGGCAGGTCTGCGGCATTGCAGCGCACACTTCCGCATTCCAGGAGCGCCCCCGGAACAGGAACAAATTCTGCCATGATCCCTTGGCAAATAAGTACGGATAGGCCTTCTGTAACTGAGGGGCTGCTTGGCTGGCCTCAGCCAAGATCTTCTCTGCGTGGGCTTCCAAGTTGCGGACAAAGGGCCAGGCCTAAGCTTCAGAAGCTTCAGATACGGATGCGCGGACATGCGCGGACATGCGCGGACATGCGCGGAGTGGACGACCAGACTCTTGGACATTCGCATCTCTCCCGCCTGGTGACAGTCCCAAAAAGGCTGCTGGCGCAGGCCCCGTATCCAGATCGTGGGTGTCTCCAACGCAGACGGCCACGGAATCGCAGCCTGGCAAAAATGAGCCCCAGAGTCAGTGAGTCAGTACATGTGTACTTGGAGTTCACTCTCCGGCCTCATCCTCAGGCAGAAGCTCTGCGAAAAAACGTGTAGATCCGCGAAACAGGCTCCTTGCTCGCTTCCAAACTTCCGTGGCGCTCTGGCTGTCACCTCGCCCATACGTTCTGAGACGAGATACAAGGTCAACTTGGCACAACTTGGCCGGCCACCCATGCTGAAGAGCTTCTGGATCGCCTTGGAGTCAAGCTGTTATGGCTGAATCCGCTTAGGCCTGGCAGGCCGGGAACAAATCCCATCTCTGACATGCTGCGGTTGGAGCCAACCCACGCCCAACAAAACTCAATGAGCTCACAACTCACCTCACCTGCAACCCGAAACTACCGTGCACCGTGTCGCCACATGCCACATCAAGGCAAAAGAACAGCATGCGCGCTCCATCAAGCTGTAAATTGTTAGCACGCGCCCTTTGCAAGGGTAAAGTTAGTAAAGTTCAATTGCAAGTACTGCCAAATACATTCAATTACTGCACTTTTGTGACTTGAACCGACTTGCAAGCCTCACATCCCCCACGCCCTCAACAGCAATGAAGCGCGAGGTTCAGCGGAATCGCATACAAATGAGACTTGTTCAGGTGGGCTCAGGACCCTGTAAAGCCGTCTGCAAGCCAGTAGGAGCATGCCCTTTCTTTGAGAAGACCTCTGCTTGAAAGTGCGTTTCACGTTGACAATCAGCTCTGAGGGGCATATGCGCCAGCGTGGCAGCGTGGGGCCTTCCTGCGCTTGCGGTGGAAGACTTCACGACTTTCTCTTGCACTGCTGTCCCGGCCGCGTTTACATGCCCTGTGCCACTCGCTTCTCCTACAGTGACTATCGTGCTGACAGCATACATTCAAATTGCGTGGAAATCAATCTCGCGGAAAAGCATCCGTCCCAACTCACCTGTGTTGCTGTGAAAGTCACCGTCATCTGCCCGCTGTCTACATTGGTCCCGGGTTCTGCTCCATGCCAAACTTTGCGGAATCACTGCACGCTCTGCATCTCACATCCTTCATCTTTTTAAGCCTTTGCCGCGTGACAGACGTCACGCCATCAGGATGCTCTAGATGGTCAATCAGCGCAAGCCCGTCTTGGCAAACGTTGACTCTGTGCTGTTTTGCCACGTGCCCGCACAAAGATCAGTGGCTTGCTTCGCGATGTCCTTGTTGTCGCCCCCACACCCTCCACCCCGGACCTCAATAGATCGCTTTACCCACTCAGTTGCTGTCCAGAGCCGCTACAGTATGGCTTGTAGTGATAAGCTTTTTTGCATCCTTCCTGCTTGTATGTCGCGTCACTACGTTGCTCTTCCCTTTTTTTCGGTGCAGAGGTTGCACGTCGTTGTGTCCACAAGCGCTGTGTCACAGTCCAGGTTGAGCATGGCCGTTTTGTAACACGAGCACGCCCAGCACAGTGCCCGGACCGGCGCATGTGTTGCAACAACCTGCGACTGTAAGCGTTTGGAGCGCTTCTGCTTCGGATTTCTTTTGCGCTTTGCTTCGAACTCTGCGCCGCTGCAACAAAAGACACCATTGCACGGATGCAGACAAGCACTGCATGTCACAGGATACATAACAGACAGCATTTGAGGACTGAAAATACAAGTTGAAATCTTGCAAGCACCAACGATTTGTATTCTGTGTTTGCCTATGCGTGCCAGGCAACTCATAAGACTGGAGATTCACTATTTTGCGACGGCAGCCGACTGCGCTGTAGTTTGGGTTTGGATCAGCCCAATCCATCTGCTGAACAAGGTTCAGCAACAGTCGGCTTCAGACAGGATCTGACCAATACCAAACCGGTACAGGGTGACTACGCCGTGACTACGCTAAGCAGAACAGGCGCAGCCAGTGTCAGAGAGGACGACACAGAGGCGTGCGCCCTAATGGCATCAATCCGCCGAATCCATACCGTCAAACATGCAACACCTCATTCGCTTCTCCGTAAGATCGAGTCCGGCGTTGCATCATTCCGGTGTGAACCCAAGCCGTGTCTTGGGGATGGCTTAGCTCCACAAACAGGCTCACGCTTGCACATCCCGCTCACATGTTCACTATTTGTAGCTTTCTAAACAAATGGACCATTGAAGGCGACGCGCCAATAACTTTGACCCTTTGTCAGCTTTCTCCAAAGGCTGCAGGTTGATCTCAAAGTTGACAGACCAAACAAACCGAGAAGGCGTCAGCACAAGGTCCACACCGAGGTGCAATTTTGAACATCTTCTGAGGGCAGCGGATCTGAAGCTCATCCATGATTTTCAGATCGACCAAGCACTCTGGAAGCATTGCCACTGACCTTGGGCCGCATGCCGAAACCTCCAAACAAAGGCAATCCACAAGGCATTGGCTCCAAAATTGTAGCGGCCACAGCGTAGTTGCCTGCTGAGTTGGACAAGTCGGCAGCCCAGCTGGCATATGTGCCTCGCTGGCATGCATTACAGCCTGTAGATTTGGTGCGGAATCAAAGAGTCGGGCTTGCCAGCCCGAAGCTCATGTTCTGCACATCATGGCGAATGGAATCAAGCACAGCCTCACGTCTGGAGACGTCCTGGCACAAACTGCTTGACAGCTGAGTCCAAGCCTATTCACATCCATGCATTTCGCCCAGACACACCCGACAACATAGGTCTACGTCTTGGCGAAGTTCCCAAAAACGCTCGCATGAAGAGGCTTTGTACTTCATTTGTAATGAGTCAGATTTAGGGTGCCCGTGCCTGTACCTCCTTCGGGCTTCCCCTTATATTGGTAGTATTGGTGCGACGCTTTGTAAGGTGTTGGTTTCAGCTTTGGCCGACTTGGCTCGACTTTGCGGCATATTTGCAAACTTATTGCGTTCGTGGCTTGTGAGGTACGTGGGATGCCTTGTTCCTTCTACTCAAGGTCACGGCCTTCATTGCCTCGGGGAGTTCTGTGCGAGTGCGCAAATTGCGGAGAGGGCGCACATTGAATGAATGGATCTCAGGAACTGTTTCAAGCAAGTGGGCATGGGCAATTCGTGTATCTGCGGCTCCCAAAGTGTGACAAGTCTTGTGAGTCTTGTGACAGTGAGCCTGCCAAGCTGCAGCCCATTCTGCAAGCTGCCCGTGGATGGAGGCCTTGGTGTGGCTCACTTGAGCCACATGAATGTGAAAAACGCTTCCAAGAGTTCAATGCAGCTTGCCTGGGCTTGCACGGCCTGCACAAGCAGGAAGAAGAACATGCTCCATGAGCGAAAGAGCGAATTGTTGCTCAAGTGATTCGAGTCTCTTGCTCATTATGTTTGCTCTGCCCACAAATCAGTTGTTTGCAAGTTCGGTCAAATATAAACCATTGACGGTGAAGGAACAGCTGTCAATGCTGTCAACATACTTAGCGAGTCAGCAGGTGAGAGCTGCATCTTGCTTCAGTTTGTACTGCAAAGATTTCACTATTCGAGCCAGTAGAAGAAACACCACCTGTGCGACTTGCTTTGCATTTCAAGGCATACACACCTAGACATAACCCTGTCTTGGCTGCGTCAATGGTGCTGCCACCAGTGCACTAAGTGGGATAATAGCGAAAACACACCGTCGAAAAAGATCTCAGATGAGGACAACGAGGTAAGCGCTCTTGACCCCTCACGGACAGAGCAGCTGTTACCCTCCGAGTTTGTCTGTAGAGCAACGCAACGGCACAGCCTGTGAGCCACCTGGTGGACCTGAGCCCTGAGGCTTGCGATGGCTATGCTCTCAGCCCCTGTGCGGAACTTTTGAAGTGCACGCTGGCTCAATGTCTTGAAATGTCTTGAATGGTCCATTCGTGTCAACATTGTCGGCTCACTTGCGTCTTGTCTTCTGTGTGCAACGTAGTTTAGCAGGACAAGCAGAGGATCCTGGCGCCGTCCCAACAGCATCGCCGGATTTGCGTCGAACGAAAACAAGACACCCTTCATCGTGGACAAGATCTGCAAACGAAGAGGCAGGAAGGCATGATATCCAGAGTTGTGTGATCGCGGCATGTGTGGTTGTCGGATGGCTGAGCACACTATGACTGACTGTGCCCCCGAAGCGAACGAGATATTATGATATGAGCAGGTTGTTGCGCTTTGTAAACCGAACGAAATGGATGGGGCGATTCAGAAGTTCACGTACGCAGGTGCCGCGGTCAAACGGTGAGCTCCCTGACATTCTGATAGGGGCCTAGCGTGTCCCGATGGGACTGAGCCCTGGGCTCGAATGGATGGGACCCAAGGAGCTAAGGGGCGGGGCTAAGGATGGCTAAGGCGCTAAGGGGTGAGACGTATCGGACACTCTGACCGCTCTGACACATCGGAGCATTTTCTATCTCCCCTCACGCTCCGACTCGTTCGTATCCTCACGAACGTATCGTCTCAGAAGGCCTGGGCCGAGACATGTCGAGCTGCTGACAGCGCGCCCCGAACGGGCCTGGGCCGAAAGGTCCTGCATTTGCAACTCTCCGAATCTCACGCTTTCCATTCAGCTTGCACGTCTCCTGGAACTGCAACTTCATCTTCTCCTGCAGCAAAGACCACCTGAGCTGCAACATGTCCAGACTGTCAAGAGACAGTTCGGTGCTGTAAACCTAAGGAGCGCGACATCTGTTGCAAATCTGACACTGCCGTTGGGGTTGACTCCTGAAGCTTGAGTGATACGCTCGCACATGCGTCGCAGCGCACAGCTTCGCATGCAGAACTTAGCCGAGCATCGGCTTCAAGCAATCGCCTGGAGCCCGGTTGCTCCTGAAGCCTGGGTGGGTAGCATGCCCAAGCACCGGCACACCGAGACCGTCCCTGTTCCAGGCAGGCAACTCTAGACAAAGGTCGCGAGGAAGCTTTGCGAAGCGGCTAAAGACCGGTGTCAGCTCAAAGCAGTTCTCGAACAGGGAGAACCTGAACTTCTGAACGCTTTCCAATAGAAAACCAAAAAGACTTTCACAAGATTTGCATGACGCTTGGCTTCTTGTGCCTGCCGAAGACGTAGAGCCCAAAGCGCGCTCGACTCATGGTGACGACCAAACGTCTGACATCCCGGAGATGCCCGACATGCTGCGTGCGGACCAGGGAGACCTGAGGTTCACACCACGTTGGCCCCAGATTTAGAATTCGGACTGTGAAAAAGTCTCGACGGGCAGCTATGATGAAGTCGTTCTGCTGACCTTGATACTTGTCCACCGTGGTAATCTTTGCCTAGCGAGCGTTGCACTGAAGCCTCCGTGCCAAAGAGGCTGGCAACATCCACATTTGTTTCACATTACACGCTGTCAAGTGTCTGGTTCACCGAAGAGAGGATTCCAGGCACACCTGGTCCGCACGACGTCCCGGATCAACGCCTCGAGGCTTGACATGTCAATGACTAGAGTGGCGAGAAATGACGAGAAATGACTAGAGACCTTCTGACCGTTGTAGGTGGAGAGGACTGAGATCTTCTCTGCGGCAATTCCCATCAAGCGCCTCGAGCACCGTATCGACATGGCAGGAACCCGAGGTAAGCTAAGGCAAATTGGCAAATCCCAGCGGCATATACATGAAGAGAGCCACGCAATACTCCGCCTCTCCCAAATTCTGGTAGAAGTATGGGGTAGGCTGTGACTCACCTCTCCCCTCAAAGTCAGCCACATTCACAAACTGATACCTTGCTTGCGAGGCAACAAGCATTCAGCATACGCAACTGCCGCAAAAGGCAACAGGCATCGCAGGCAGCTCAAAGCGCCCCATGCCAAGCTGCGGATATGTCAAGCCCGGATTTGCATATCTGTACCTGGAACAGGAGATGGAAAACAAAACCGAACCGGTCAAGTCTCGATGCCAAGGTGCCGGTCATCTGTAAGCACATTGGGCAAGTTGCCCAGATCGCGGTACCGCCAGCTGTAGAGATCGGCTATGCTCGGCCTGCACTTCAAGCACACGGGCTGAAACTCTGGAAGGAAGCTTGGCAGCTACACGTATCACAGGCATCACAGGCATCACAGGCATCACAGGCATCACAGGCATCACAGGCATCACAGGCATCACAGGCATCACAGGCATCACAGGCATCACAGGCATCACAGGTATCATTGCCCATCTGCGAGACTGCTTGCAAAGGGCTTGGAGCCGCCCCCGAAAAGCATCTCAAAGCAACTCGAAAACTTAATCAATATCTGCCTTGCTCGGCCCTGCAAATTGAGGTCTACCGTTGGCGTCTTCAATCGCACAAAGCGAGCGTACAAGGACTGGTCCAGATGTCCATACTTCCTGAGCTCGCCATTTCAATGACATGACAGACATGACACACATTCGCCATCATTCGCCGGATTTCGCCGGACACCAAAGAATCTAAGAACACCTTGCCAGGCAGCTGGAATGCCCTGTTCTTCACCACAGGGGGCAGCTGATGATGGTCTCCTATCAGCATGACTCTCTTCAGCCTGGTGCGAGTGCGGGAACAAATCGACGCGCCACGATGATGCCGTGATGATGGAAATCACGTGCGCAAACACGTCTTCCCTTTGCCGAAAAGGCGACACCATTGGTTTGCTCGGATTTGTTTGCAAGGTTGGATTCTCTGCCTTGGCTGCAGCTCCATTCACTGTTTCGATGTGAATGGAAACCTGCCTGCTGAAACCATTCTCGGCATTCTGCAGCAACATGGGAATGAAAGTCTCAACCTCCAGGATCTGTGCAGATTCCTCCATCAGCAGGTTGTCCTGAGCTCTCAGAAGGGGAGTGTCACGGCAATGGGGAACACTTGAAAAAACGCAAAGCAAACAAAACCAAACAAAACCAAACAAACTATCTGCTTGCGGAATCGTGCCAAGAGTCGTACTTAAAGGCCAAGTTCATCAAGGTTGATCTTGTAAGCGCTGCATGCGTGCAGGTCATGGCAATGATGCGAGAATGTGTAGTGATGAGGTAATCCCCGCGGTCACGGCCTTTGTCACTCTCTCAACACTTTGCCCAACATGGCGAACAGAAGGAAGATGCAACACAAACGCACGAATTCTATGGCAACCGGGTGCATGCTTGGACGGGAGTGCCCATGAGGGCTGCGGTTCACTGTGCAGAAAGGATCCCTTAGCCCGGGCAATACAACCGATTTCCCGGAGACAAAGCAACACATGCCAAACAACCGACGGCATCTGTCATCTGCCTCTTCCCTGGAGCTGTTGGATTCCAAACGGATTTTGGATGGTAGAGAATATCTAAGTGCGCCTTAAGTGCTCGGTTTCGCGGAACGTTGAAGAGCGTGCGCCAGTCAGATAGCCAGTGACAGATGCGTCGGAGCGGGTCCCATGCGCACAGGTCCGGGTCTGAGTGTCTGCGTGCCAGATACGCGCAGGGCCCCGCGTGGCCAAATCAGTGAGGCCTGGGCCAAGTACGAAGAAACAGAACCAATGGAACAACCAAGTGAAAAGCAATGAACAACCCGGTGGCCAATGGAAAATGAAGAACAAGCCCAAACTTTTGGCAAGCAAGGTGGGTCTGGGGTCGAGAAAGCTAACGGAATATGCTCGGGGGAAAAACCCAAACGACCCGGAAAAGAAATGGAAAAGCATCCCATGCTGTCAGAAGGGAGGCGCAAATGAGGCTGACAAAGGAATGCATTTCCATGGAAGGTCCAGCAGGCAGCTACGCGGCCCCACCCCCCATAAAAAGTGGATTTCTAGGACCGGTCCAGCCCCGGGATCGGTCCCAGCACTGGTCCTGGGATCAGTCCTGGGACGGGTCTCGGGACCGGTCTGGGAGGCTTGTGCCAGTGGCCTTGTGGGTCTGCGTCCTGCTGACGTCTTGAAGCCCTCGGCCCTGACATGGCTGTATAAACATGTTGATCCGGAGCAATGATCCTGAGAAAACAGGGCCCGCGGCGCACAGGGCGGGGGCATCTGGGCGGTCGTCGGTGGGCGGCCGGGCGAACGATGGGAATTGGCCGTTTTTGTACTGTGCCTTCTGTTTTCCCGCCAGGTAGGCGTCGAGAAGAAACCATTGCAACAGTAGTGAACTTGCAGCATCGACGCCGAAGATGCTGCCGATCTCACCATCTTTCTCTGCGAGGTGCCAAGGCTGCTTTCAGCAACATCCCTCATGAGAGACCTCCCGGAATCACAGATGCAGCTGCGTCTGGCCACGCGTCTGAATTCCCATCAGTATCGTCAGGAACACGACGCTGCTGACATGACCATGAGGCTTGACACGTTGAGTTGGCGAACCTCGAGAACAGTCTTGCTGACACGGCGCTGGAGTTCTAAAGTAGCTGCTATGGGGAAAGGCGCCCGCGCCCATGAACAGGAAGCTGAACAATCTGCCTTGACTGGCTCCAAGCCCAAGTGCACAAGGCGCCTTGTGCGGTTCTGGCAAACTCGTCCCACTATGCCATGCGCTTGACTTCTTTATTCGGCAATGTTCGTGGAAACTTCAACAGGCAGAGTTGGATGAGAACACACAGCGGCCATGCCTTGGGTCAGCTTGACTGATGACGGAAAGCGCTTCTTGAAGCGCTGGGAGTTAGCGTGCGAAGTTGTGGGGGGGGGGGGGGGGGTGTGGGGGGGGGGGGGGGTAACCTCGTTCCGGGTGATTTGCAGGTCTGGTCAGCCGAAAATACTCCCAAAAAATGGGAGTATTTTTTGGAGCACTTTCTGCCACCGCAAGGCTGGTTTTTGGTGTTTTTCCCTGTGTTTTTCGCGCTTTTTCGTCGACGCTGCCTATCATGTCTGACCTTTTCGTCTGTGGCTCTCGCGGGCCAAAAAGCGTGCCAGTTTTACATCATTTTACTTTGCTTCCGGCCTCGCCGGACTTGGGCGCACAAGGGGTGCCGGGGATGCAGGGGATGCCGGGGATGCAGGGGATGTCGCTTGTTTTGGAAGTTTTTGTGGTGGTCGGCGATGCTGGGGATGTCGCAGGAAAAATACTCCCATTTTTTGGAGTATTTTTTGGAGCACTTTCTGCCACCGCAAGGCTGGTTTGCAGGTCCCAGGGAGACGACACGGGGTGTGTAAGTACGGGCGCTGGTTTGGGTTGTTGCTTGTATGTGATTCAGTGCAGGAGGGTTGTGCAGTTGTTGGTTTGCTCTGACTTGGGTCAAGCTGGCAAGGGACAGCAAGGGACAGCAAGGCAAAGCAAGGCAAACCAAGGGAAAGCAAGGGCAAAGGAAGCGAAAGTAGGGGAAAGCAAGCCAGGCAAGGGAAAGCAAGGCAAAGCAAGGGACAGCAATGGACAGCAAGGGAAAGCAAGCAACAGCACGGGCAAAACAAGTCAAAGCAAAGGAAAGCAAGGGACAGCAAGGGACAGCAACAAAAAAAAGGGAAAGCAAGGGAAACACAAGGGAAAGCAAGGGACAGCAAGGCAAAGCAAGCGAAAGCACAGGCAAAGCAAGGCAAAGCAAAGGAAAGCAAGGGACAGCAAGCAAGGGACTGCAAGGGAAATCAGGGGAAAGCAAGGGAAAGGGAAAGCAATGGAAAGCAAGGCAACGCAAAGGAAAGCAAGGACAAGCAAAGGAAAGCAAAGGACCGCAAGGGACAGCAAGGGAAAGCAAGGGAAAGGGAAAGCAAGGACAATCAAAGGGAAGCATGGGAAGGCAAGCAAAAGCAATGGAAAACAAGGGAGAGCAAGGCAAAGCAAGCAAAAGCACAGGCAAAGCAAGGCAAAGCAAAGGAACACAAGGGACAGCAAGGGAAAGGGAAAGCAAGGGAAAGCAAAGACAAGCAAAGGAAAGCACGGGCAAAGCAAGGGAAAGCAAGGGAAAACAAGGGAGAGCAAGGCAAAGCAAGCAAAAGCACGGGCAAAGCAAGGCAAAGTAAAGGAAGGCAAGGGAAAGCAAGGGAAAGCAAGTGAAAGGGAAAACAAGTGAAAGCAAGGGATAGCAGGGCAAAGAAAGCAAAAGCATGGGCAAAGCAACGCAAAGCAAAGGAACACAAGGGAAAGGAAGGGACAGCAAGGCAAAGCAAGCAAAAGCACGGGCAAAGCAAGGCAAAGCAAGGGAAAGCAAGACAGCAAGGCAAAGCAAGCAAAAGCACGGGCACAGAAAGGCAAAGCAAAGGAAAGCAAGGGACAGCAAGGGAACACAAGGGAAAACAAGGCAAGGGACAGCAAGGCAAGGGAAGCAAGGGAAAGCAAGGCAACGCAAGGGAAAAAGCAAGGTCAAGCGAAGGAAGGCAAGGGAAAGCAAGGGAAAACAAGGGAAAGCCATCGCATCCGTGGCAGGCGCTTTCCGTTGTTTGCCGGACTGGTTTGCAGATTGCCTTGCCGGGATCCCCTGATGGGTTTGTTCTGGACACTGTTGGGTATGCCACTTTCCGCTCGACCAAGGTGAAAGCTCACGGGTTGAGGGAGCGGCCACTCAGATCACTCGACCATGCGAGAAGTGTCGCTCCGGCTCTGCGCGGCGCTTTTTCGCGGTGGAGCAACGGGGGAACCCGGAGATTGCCGGAGAACCCCAACGCGGTCTGTCCAATCCGTGCGCCGAGTCCGAAGGCGCTGGCTCCGGCCCCGGCCCCGGCCCCGCTGGCCCCGGCCCTGGCCATGGCCAGGCTCACAAGCTCGGCTCCATCCCAGGAGCGCAAAGACTGCCAACGCGGAGCGAGAAGTTGCCGAGAAGTTGCCGTGGATGAATGAAACTGACTCATGCTGGAACAACATCAACACACACTGCGGGAGAGAGAGAGAGAGAGAGAGAGGGAATGCTCGGAAAGAGCCCGCAAACTTCGGAACAGCGAGGACGGGAGAAAACTTTGAAGAACTGAGTGGCACAATGTCATGTTGTACTGAGCAGCTACACCAACTGCTCGGAAATTCTCGGAACAATTACGGGACAACTGGGCGAAATTGGTCGGAGTCGGGAAAACAATCCTAAAAAGTTAAGCAGACAAACTCGGCAAAACCGGGCGGAAAAGCTTGGTAAAACTGGCCGCAAACAAATCGGAGAAACTGGCCGGAGTTGCAAAATTGCCAAACAAAACTCGGAAAAACTGCGAGATCTCACGATGCGCAATTTGGGTGAGGATGGTTCGAAGTGGAGATTTAGAAGGGCGAAAACCGTAAATGGTACCCAACGTTGACCGAGTGCTTCCTTTGCCGTGCAAACTGTCGGTATTCTGAGGCATTCTTTCAGCCCGTCCCTGTATTTCCGCATGCCTGTCTGGATGTCACTCATTTTCATGCAGATGGACCAAACCATTCATTCGAGCCTCCAAGTTCTCTGGCCTATCCAACAAACCGCAATGGTGCAATTGAATTGCTCGGCTCTATTCAAAATAAAAGTTTTGATGGCAAGGTTCTCGTCATTCGTGGCCAAGGAACTGTTGCGTAGCAGCTCGAAGGCGCGGCACTCTTCGATCTCCCGAAACATGTTCTCGAAGTATCTAGCCGGAAGCGCGAGCGCCGGAAACGAGCGGCATCGAACTATCGAACGGCCGGAAGCCCGGGAAGCGCGATGCGTGGCCGCCACGGCCCGCCTGAAGCAGCCCTCGGCAATCTCCAGGTCCGACTCATAGGACTCGGATGGAAAGAGCCGCGGCACGTCTGCGAAGAACTTGCCAAAGGGAAAGAGCAAGGAGACCACGGTGATCTCACCCTTCAGCCTGGCAAATCCAAATGATTTAAATGCGAATGCCTCAAGCACGATAAGCGCTTTGTCAAGCAGCCTCTCGCGGAGCTTCTTGGCTTCCTCGCTGTTCTCTTCCAAGGCTTCTGTTCTCTTCCTCCAGGACACACACACACACAAACGCCAGTACAAAACAACACATCCTTGCACAACTGCACAGCGGTTCCCCATCGTGCCTTGAGTCATCCGCCTGACGAAGCGCGCATCGTGTGCCCATGCCACGCCCAAAAACAATCCTTTGCCTCGGCTTCACCTTCCACCCGCCGCTTCTTGTTGGCAGGCCCGGTCTTCGTCAGCACCTGCAAAATCCAATTTCCTGTGAGCATCAGGGCACATTGTCTGCCTTGTGGATGTTCGCTCCATTCTTGCCGGCGATTCCCAACTTTCTGCGGAAGTCTTCCCACCGGTACTGCACGTGATGCAAGAAGAAGTGCTGGGCGTTCTCACAGGTGTACGCTACATCCTGGCGCTGGAACCACCCTCACCTGAACCAGTGTCCATGAGTTCACGCGAAAGCTCAGCCTTCGTACATCGCATCTAATTCCCAGTCTGTTCGGTGAGCCCTGCCTGACCGGACAGGTCAAAGGTGTCAGCCAATCGCTCCACCTTGGCCAACAGCTCCAGCCGCCGCTTCCTCGGTGCAATCGATGCAATGCCAATGGGCACGCTCTCAACATCTCTCAGGATGCAGGCAACTCAGGCTCCGACAGCATGTGGTTTACACGGCCCCACTTCGAGAAATCCTGCTTGGCATCCAGCTCCTAGGACAGTTCCAACCCGAGTTGTCCCCATGCACCTCCTCAAATCCTGTTCGCTGCTTGGTGCCCCAATTGCCAGTGCAAGGGTCGTCAATTCCACGGCCCAACCTGAGCAAATATCTTTCAGGGATGTCCAGCGCCACGATTTTCTCGAAGAGGTCATTCAGCGCTTGATTGGAATGTGCCACCAGAACTATCTTTTGATCTGGAAAGTTGTGAAAGAGCAGATTCACCACCTGCAACATGCTGAAGTGCCAACACATTCAACATTTCTCAGTTGGCACGCCTGCACCGCGGTATCTGTCTTTCCCGTGCCCGGAGGGCCCACCACCATGGTCAGCCCTGGGTTCACGCCGGAGCGGATGGCTTCCACTTGCACAGGAGTGAAGCGGATGAAGTTCTCGCGCGGCCTTGAGTGACAGTCAGCTCGGCGAATGCCAAGACTCAGCTGAAGCCTCTCTCGCATTGTCAGTTGCCCTGAGCTGCCAGCTTGCATTCAGGATATGGTCCCATGTTTGGCAGCGTGTACGCCGAAGCCTTCACTCCTTGGATCAGGATCCCAACTTCAACAACTCCAATAACCCAGGCCATGGCCGCCGTGGCTCTTTCTATTGGCCTCTTTCCAGGTTCATCTCGCACCTTCTCGAAGCTCAAACGGAAGGGCCGCTGCAGATTATCCGGCACGTCAATGTCTTCTGCGTCCGGGAAGGACTCCTCGCAAGCACAAAGCAAAAAAGACGCATCGGCCCGGCGCATCGGACATTTTAAGTGACACAGCTAGGGCCCAGATTCCAGAATGTGGTCATCGTCCAGAAACGTGTCGCCTGCCACACTGCATATACAAGCACAGGCAAACGCCCTCGGTCTGAGCTATGCCAAAAGGTACCCTTGAGGGCCCTCAAAGCAAATCGATCAAATCTGTCGGCCAAGCTTCGGAAATCAATCTGGTTCAGCGAGGTAGGCAGCTTCCAGTACTGTGCTGCGCCCGGATCACCATATCCCAAGAAGAGATCGTGAAGCCAATCCTTGCAGCAAACTGAACGAAATGTTTACAATAAACCAAACAGAATGAACTGAACATCAAAGATGTCTTTGTGTTCAGCAACTTGCGACCTGTTCAGCAGCTTGTGAATGGCAGTGAGTGGCAAAAAACACCAGCTGCGCACGTGGTGCGACAGGCGCAAGCCAGCCGTCGGCATTCCACGAGCTTTGTTTTAGGCTTCTAGCAAGTCACTGGAACCACTGTGTCTTCGTTGTTCATCAAGCTCCTGCCACAAAGACTCATTGAACTTGATCTGGCAAAGCGGAAATGAGGCACCTGATGGTGTGCAAGATTGCCTTGAAGTTGTTCTCCTTCCTGAGACCAAAGACGCAACTTCACTTGTGATACAGAATGATACAGACCTTGCGTGCCAAGCATCGGCTTTCTTCTCATCACAAGGTTCAGGGTGCTATAGACCTCTGGCTTTCCGGCTGCCATTGCCTCCAGGTCCTGAGCCAAGCTCACACAAAAGCATCCCAACGGTCCCAACCTTATGTGGCATTGCTCGCGTTTTTGCGCATGCACGCATGCATTGCGCATGGATTGCTCGTTTGGCTCGCCATGCTCTCCTGGTGGTACTGTGCAGGGTCCAGCAGGACTCTTGCGACCCGAATGTCGCCCACAGGACTTCGACGCTCGGCGGGATTGGGGTCGCTAAGGACGTTGCCTCGGCCGACATAGAGACGGGAAGAATCCGAAGCTTGGCTCGTATGGCATGTATGGCTCGTATGCGTATGCCCATACGCATGCAGCGTTGTGCGGCTTTGCTACCCTCATCGTCCAGAAGCTCTGTGATCTCCTGGCCAACTTGCCGGTGGTTCGAGGGTTGCGGCTCTTCGCTGAGGCTGCAGCTGCTCCACGCACGGAGACCACACCTTTAATTCTTCAACGTGCTGAATGTGCCACGGTCGACGCTCAAATCTCCAGGGCAAGGGCCGAATTTTTGTGGGAACTCCGCCACAGAGAGATCAGCCACCCTGCCATCGTAGGGCTCCGCCGGTGGCTGGATCCTAGCACCGGTTCAACAAGAGTGCTTTGAAAAGTTGGGTTCAGGATGGTTCAGGCCTGATCAGGAAGATCACGTCGTGCTCCCTCAACGTATCCCACTCCTCCCGCACGTGCCTCACCGAAACATGTCGCGACTGCCGCACACTGTCGACCGACTGTGACTGTGCAGCCTGTGCAGCCTGTGGACTGTGCCGACTGAACTCACAAAGCTGCAGGGTGCTCCAGCTGAGGGTGCTACGGCAGCACGCCCGTGAGGGACCACCTGACCTCTGCGCGCACCTCGGAGGGCACCTCCTCGCCCACTTTCGGTCTCTTCACCTGCAAGTGTCCCTTTCAAACCTGCCTGGGAGCAGGCCGGGCAGAAATATGCAGACATATGCAGACATGCAGACATGCAGAAATTAATGCTGTCAGGTAGCATTCATCACTTCCAAGCCGCCCAGCGGTATCGCCATTCGGGCAGACCCACTGAAGTGGGTGCTCCCATCTTGATCCAAGGAGGCCTTCATCCTGAGAAATGGCTCACCAAGCAACTCCTGAACTTCCGAACCTGTCCTGGGGATCTGATCATGGAGGTCATCTCGGATCTCATGCGTTGACTCCAACCTGAAGAGGTTGAAGTTGCGGAGCAAGTAGTCCTTACCATCGTGCCCGTTCCGAGTTCACTTGCTCCGAATGCAAGCCGAAGCAAGCCGAAGCACGTGAATCGTGAGGAACTGGAGATTCAGCTTTGGCAGCGCCAACGAGTAGTCACCTACAAGGCAACCAGTGCCCTGCCATTGGACAGATGCGCGCCTGAGTAATGCTCCTCTGGAACGAGGTTTGGATCCCAAATCAGCTCCTCTGTCGGATACAGCGGCATCTTCATTACGTCATCTTGCCTGCAATCTTCCCAAGACCCGAGTACCAGAAGTACCAGACATATCAGAAGTAACAGCTCATCCCCAGCAAGAACCCGGAAGCCCGAAGCCCAGCAAGCAGTGTGACGAGCTGCTGCATCACCGGGCGCTCCAGGCGATTCACTAAGATCTCAACCAGCAGCTCGCAAAGCCGCTGCTCCTCCTCTGTTTTCACCTGAAGCAAACGAGGCAAGACGTCAAAGCATCTCAAAGCATCTCAAGGCATCTCAAAGCATCTCAGACTATTCCGACGTTTTCCTCCTTTCGGTCGCATGCCGCACGCTCAAGGCTCGAAGCTTCTCTTCGGAATGTGCCCCAGTTCCATGTTGTGCCCCACCTTCTTCTTGCGCTTCTTTTTCTTCGGCTCTGTGGCCTCTTTCTCGGCTTCAGCCTTCTCCTGTGCTGCAATGGCCTCCTTCACCTGCCAGAATCAAGGTGGCCAGAGGTGCCAAACTCAAGCGACGCACCTTCTGTTCCATGACAGCCAGCGTCGGATCCTTGCTAACCTGAGCGGAAAAGGAGCCACACCTCCCTAAAAAGATCACCCTGCACCCCTTTGGTGTCCAGAGTCTTTCAGACATGTCTCAGGTGCTCTCTCACGATCGGTACATTTGGGAAATCCTACCAGCCTCCATGTGGCACATTCTGCGACTCTTCGGTAGCAATCTACAAGACCAATATGTTCCCACTTCGCTGTTCAATTTACCCTGTTAAGTCCACTTCGCTGTTCAACCATGAATCCGAACCAATCTGAATCCATAGAACCCATTCTGCCTGTTCCAGATATCTAATTTTACTACTGTCCGCTATTTCCGAGGGGCGTCGAGGTAGCAGACCTTGGCGCTGAGAGTCTTCAGCACCTCCAGCGGCAACGGCTCGAAGTGCTGCACCAGCGCCTCCCTAGGTCCGAAGCTCCGAAGCTCCGAATGCGAAGGTCGAACATCGAGAGCATCGAAGCTTGACTCAAACGAATCAAATAGAAGTCCACTTGGATCAGGACCCCTACAAAACCAGCTCGAAAAAGGTCTCGAAAAGGTTAAGGGCACGGGAACTTTTGCTCTCAAATCTCAACCCAGGTCATACCACTCGCAACATCGGCAGTGCTCAGGGCACCTGCTGTCCAGGTTGGCCACATTAATGAGCATGATGGGCTTCAAGCTCGGATTGTCCGGAAATTCCTGGAAACAGACCTCAATACATGCAGCCGTTTAGGATCGTTCAGGTTTGGTTCTCGGGTGGTTTGGGGTTGGTGTAGGGGTTACTTAGGGTTTGTCAGGGTTTATTTTTGTGGTTCAGGGATTACTAGTCTTGGTTTACAGTGGGTTTAGGGTTAAGGCTGGCTTAGGGTTGGTTTAAGGCTGATTTCGGGTTGGTTTAAGGCTAGTTTAGGGTGGGTTTCAGGTTGGTTTAGAGTTGGTTTGGTTGAATTGGTTTTGGCGCTGGTTTAGGGTTTAGGGTGGGTGTAGGGTTAGGGTGGGTTTAGGGTTGCTTTGGGATTGAGTAGAATTTGCTTAGGGTTGGTACAGGTGTGCATTGAGGGTGGGTTTAGTTGTGGTTTACGCTGGCTGTGGCACGGGTTTAGGGTTGGTTTAGGGCGATTTTAGGGTAGGTTTAGGCTGGTTTAGGATGCTTTAGAGCTGGTCTAAAGCTTAAAGGTTGGTTTATGGTTTTCTTGGGTTCTTGTGGGGGTTGATTTTGAGGCGGCTTAAAGCTGGTTCAGGGTGGGTGTAGGGTTGGTTGCTATGGGGTTGGTTTAGGGCTGGTTTAGGGTGGTGCGGTTGGAAAAGGGTGGGTTTAGGTTTGTTTCAGTTTTTGTGTAGGGTTGGTTTAGGGTTGGCTAGGGTTGGCTTAGGGTTGGTTCGGGTTGGCTTAGCGTGTGTTGAAGGTTTCTATAAGCCATTCAATACTAGTTTAATATGAGTCCAGGATTAGAAAAGAGTTTACTTTATGTTTGTTTAGTGCTGGTTTGGAGGGTGTTTGGCGGGGGGCTGGTGCTTAAGTGCTGGTTTGATGCGGGCTTAGGAATGATTTTTGGCGGTTTAGGGATTGCTTAGTGCAGGTTTAGGGTGGGTTGCAAACACTACCCTGGCAGTGATGATAGCTGAGGATGTGGAAAGCCAAAGCTACAACCGCCAAAAGCCACAAACGTACGCAAAATGCCGCGAAAGCTGTCACAGCACCCACCGACCGACAACCGACGCGCGAACGACCGACCTAACGGGAACTCCACGACCCAGCCGCCAAACCCTTCGAAGCAAAGCAACTCAGAGCCAGAACAATTGAAACCCCCGAATCGCCGTGATCTTGCGACTTGTCCCCAAACATGCCACGCGCCTTACATCTCTCTATCTCAACTCCACACGCCCAAAGACTGGAATCGCTCTCTTTAAAAGGAATCAAACCAATTCGGCAAATATGCAGCGACAGTTTCAGAGGTGTTGCTTCCCTGGGGAACCAGTTTTGGACCTCGTTTTAACATGGCTGACTTGAGCGCACGTAGCCAAGGGGACCTCGGCAAACAAGCGCGCTTCGTGAGCACAGAAGTGGCACTTCAAAATACTATCAACCCTTCCAAACACACCCTGGAACACCTCTAAGTCAGCGAGCTCGCTTAGCCTACCCCTGCCATGCAATGCTGCTAAGATGATCGTAACTGTAGGTGTTCCCCAGCTCGCTTTGCATCGACAGCCTACCAACGAGAGTCCGACCAGCCTCTCACTTTACTCTAGTCGATACAGGCACTCGCGTGAGCATTCAAAAACTTCGCAATGAGCACTTCAACGCAACACAACGCCCACCGCTCAACGTGCAATGAAGTGCAAGTCGCCCGGAATCCAAGCAGTCCCGGACGCTACCAGATGCAAGGGGTGGCACCAGCAAAGCAAGCCATGGCTAAGAATGGCCCGCAGATTGATTCCTCTCTTACGCGCATCAGTGCGGCAGTATGCGTGCAATACAAACAATGTGCGTGGCCACGTCGAACCTGGTGATCTTGGGTAAGCAGTGAAGCGTAAAATAAGTATTGTCCTGCAAACGCAGTACACATATTTCACCCGCAAAATAAGTTGAATACGGCCTAAATGGCGACTGGCTCGATTTGGTGAAACCAAACACTCCACTTCGCATGGTTTGACAACCTTTGCTTCCAGCCAAGTGTCTCTCTGCAAAAGCTGCAGCCTCTCGTAGTGAAGGTCGGTCACTTCTCGTCGAGACAAAGGCTTCCCGGTGGTGTCATCTATCTCGAAATTCTCGTAGTATCTGAAACAAAAGAGTTCATCACACTTGGCAAGGACATCAGCCATGTCGCACAGGAAGACGACAGCAACACAAATGCAAACGACAAGAAGGCATTGAATATTGTGATTCGGGCACGAGCCTGTGCCCAGGCAATGGGTAAGTTGGGGTAGACAAGCCACAAAAGAAAGGTTCCCCAAAAGCAAACCAATCCCCGGTCCCAAAGATCAGGGTTTCCCACACACCAGAGAACAACAACCAAAAGAGAAAAGAGTTAACCCGCAACCTTGATCGACGACAGGCCGCACGAATAGTCCCTACCAACCAGGCAGCGGGCCGAGGTCTCTTTCTCCCCCGAGATGCCGTCGGTCGACGCAGGGGTTCGGCGACGCCCATCCGAGGCGCGACGGAACCCATAAAACTTGAGCCAAACATCACAGGTCAGTCACTACCGCGACATCCCTGATGATGAAATGAACCATGGCTAATCACACCCCCCTCACGAGGAGCCCGTCATATGACGGGTGGAGTGTGCCATTTACTGATAGGATTTAACTGCTCGCATGCGTCCGCAAACAGCTGGACACTACCGCCGTCAGCGGGCCGAGCAAACCCACAAAGGCAGTTGCGCGACATCCCGGGCATTAAATTCCCGCCACCACCCCGAATTAATCGGGGTAACGCTGTCCAACATACCTTGTGGAAAAGTCCACATGACGACACTAGGTCACAACTGTTTGCATCAACAATGCAAGTAGTTCAATTCTTATCAGAAGCCATGAAACAAAGGATAACGAATGTTCATCAGTACCCTCGCCTATCGGCAAGAGGTACCCCTGACCATGCGTATCTGAAAAATACTTGAACTCCGCAAACCTGGGAGTACCCTCCACCAGTTTGCATCCCCTCTCACTCACACTACTTCACGATGAGCGTGACCAGCAGCCGAGCAGCGGTGGGGAGAGACATGATCTTTGCGCCTCAGCGGTTCGGAAGGAACATCATCACCTCCGCACCGCGCCAACCATCGGAGAAAGGACGCAAGCCTATCGGCCGCAATCCCCGTGACTCAGCCTATCGGCTATCGTCACGTCTCCTCCGGTCACGTCCGCCCCGCGCACGGTCCCTGTCACGATCCCTCTCGGATCTCCTGCGATCATCTCGCCTTCGATCTCGCTCTCGATCGAGTGAATCATCACCACGACGATCTCGAACATCGTCCCTTCTTCGGTCTCGATCTTTGTCACGCCGCGGTCGATATCTGCGCCTTCTCGATTCTCGGGAATCCCTGGTGTCCAGGGTCCTAACGGACCTCCGAGAGGGAGTGCGGGAAACATCCGAATCCCGACGTCGTCCGCCCAAGAGAGTTCGCCACGATCTGGTTGAGAACCTCCAGCGCTGAAGCGTTCTCGCCATTTCTGATGAAATCCCTGACCTGCCTATTTAGCACCCTATCGGGTGACATCGTCAGGAAGGCATCCACCACTGAATTCTCCGGCAACACCAGGAAATGACCCTCCGCCGGGCTCGCAGCAGCTCGCTCTGCCGATTGCAGCCTGACCTCACTCCCTTCAGGCTTCTTCGCCATCGCCTTGGAAGCCGTCAAGGGCGCTACCGCGTCCTCTACCGAAGACCTACCAAGCGCGGAGTGAAGATCATCTCCACTTGCCTCTCTCGCTGCCGCACCTGGCCGGTTGTCGACATCATCAGGTCTCTTTGATGCCTCCCGCTTCGTCGACTCCTTCACAGGCTCATCCGGATCCCAACGGGATTTCCTTTCTCTCTTCTGCCCCTCAGCTGAGCCCCGACTATCGCCGGGAACGTCGTCTCCGCTTACCTTCTCCTTCTTGACCTCAACCTTCGGGTCAGCTTGCTTCGTCTCCTTAGACTCAGCCCTCGGAGCCTGAGCACTCTTCGCCTCAGGAACTGAAGCTGCCTTCCCCTTCGGCTCGGCCTTCGGGACAGGAGTCATCTTAGCCTTTGCACTTGGCCGGGCTCCTTCAACCGCTATCGCGACCCAAGTCTTCTTCGGTTGAGCCACAGGTGGATCAACCTCCATTGGAGCCGGCCCAGCGTTAGCCTTGGCTTTCGTCTTCGGAGCGGCAGGGCTATCGCCCTTGCCAGATCCTTTTCCTGACACATCGCTTGACTTTGGTTGTGGGTCGGAAGGAGTATCGCCCTTACCACCCTTTTCACCCTTCTTCCCTTTTCCTTTCCCGCCCTTGATGATCGGCTCCTGCTTTGGACCAGGACCCTGTGCAGCATGAGGCACCGACTGGAGCTCGTCAACGTTCACATCCAACGGCTCCGGTTGACGACCATCAAGAACCGTCCTCACCCTATCGTCACTAACGTAGACGAATGGGTCACGGAAAAGGGCAGGAGGCTCTGATTGGCCAGCATTGATTGCCTTCTGCACTTTGGCTAATCTTCTCTTCTCGTCGTACCCCGTCGCCGAGACCATGTAGTTCCTGAGGTCCGCCATCAATTTATGGCTAGCCAGGATGTCTGCATCCTTCCTATGGGTCGGATACATGGGAGTCAGGTGACCCGCAGCAGCACCAATCACGGTAGAAGGACAAGTACGTGTCATGACGGGCGAACTTCCTAACGGAAGTCGTCATACGTCTTCCCCACTGGGCCGCATGCACCGGATTCGCTCGGAAGTACTCAGTCACCGACTCAAATCTATCGACCTGGTTGGTTTTGATCAGGTGCTTTGCCACCCACTTCTCCACGAATGCATCCGAGGCCGAAATGCCTGACACGTAGGAAAACTGAAAGAGCACCTTTGCCAGTTCATCCCACGCCGCGTCAACTCCGCCCTTATCCTCCCCGAGATAAGGAGGCAACCGGATGCCGCTCTGCACCGTCATCCTCAGGTCAGATGCCATCGAGTAGGAAATCAAGCTCCTCTTGATAACCCCGACCACATCGGAAGCGATCCTCTTGGGCTTGAACTGTCCCATGCTCTTCACCCAGTCCGGGACGACGCGGCTCCCCGCAAAGTCCTCCTCGTCCGCGTTGGGGATGAAGTTCGGGTAGAAGACCGGGAGCACACATCCAGGGCACAAGTGCATCCCAGATGGTGTAATCTGCGCGCACCTCAAACAGAAGGCGCCGGTCACATTCAACCTGACTTCCACACGCGCCCGCTTGTGAGTCCCCCTATCGGGAGTGAAGTCACCGTAGTCCCAAACCCGATGATACACTATCGTGTAATCATCGAACATGTACGCGGCCTTCCACACACCCATGTGGATCTCGTCCCGAACGGCAAGAGTCTTTCTCCTCGTCAGAAACACAGGTCCAATCAGCGACCAATGTACCCGAAGGTCCACCATGACCACCACGTACCTACCTGAGTAGTTCCGCAGCCTGTCCCTGACATACCACGAAGGCGATACCTCGGCATCGGGTCGCATAGCCTCCATAATTGGAACCAGGCCCGCATCCAGTCTCCCATCTCCAATCGATTCGTACTCGTCAGGCCTTGTGATCAATATCTCGATCATGGCCTTTCCATTCCGCCTCACCTTTTTGGAGTTGGACCGCCTTCCTGACTTCATCACGACGTACCCCACCATAGGAAGTTCCCCCCAGTGCATCTCATACATCAGAGACCCGCCAGGAGCATCCCCTTGCGTGTACCTTTGCCTCACGGCACTGAAGCTCAAGTCCCGTCCGATCCGCGTGAACCTAACGGCCACCAACCTGGTGTATTCCTTGAGGAAGATGCCAGTCTCGTCATACATGAGCATTGGCATAACCTCAACTTGCCCCCGGGAAAGCCTTGATCGCCGGAATGAAGAATTTCCACGACATCTCAGCGTTCTCCATTCCCGTGACCTCCTTCAGGAACCAGACGGCCTGATCAACACTTACCCAGTTTCCAGCCTCTCGTCCAGTCTCCTTCAGCACTTTCTCCTCGAATAACTCCGAGACCCTCTTTGAGTTAATGACCAAACCTTCAAAGTCACACGTGAGCAGCTTCATCAAAGCCTGGGCGGCCTCCCGCCCCGCGATTGTGGCCGCTGTCTGGTCATAGTCCGGAACGTACTCGCTCATCCTATTCTTCGTGGGGACCACAATCTGACACGTCCTAGCCTCATTAGGCACAAGTCCAGCAGATCGCAGTTCCGGTCTGATTGGCTGCCTATCGGCAAGATAATCCTTCTTCCCGTCCAAGACCACGAGATTGTACGTCATCTTGCTGGCCGCATCACTCGGGCGGAATTTCCTGCTCACGTCAATCTGGTTGGGGGCGAAGGGCTCGATTGGAGCGGTCGCACTCAACGATGGTGCCCCTCATCCGAAGCACAAATGCTTCTTGTGAAAGTTCACCATCTCATTCAGCTGCGTGAGGGCATAGGCTCGATCCTCCAGCGATGCACTCTTCATCCCAGCCTCGGTGAGTGGAGCTTCAGGCTTGTCATAGCTCGCCTTCCCGCCCCATCTGGCTGCAACAGACTTCGCAGAGTCAACCAAGTTACCCGACCATTCAGGCATGTTGCTCAGCTTCCTCGTCAACGCGTCTATCGACGCCCTCAGTCGTTACAGTGTGAGGATCAACCGTCTCCCTGTCTTCCTGGCCAACACGGCTCATCTCGCTCAGCACTATGGAGGGGTAGATGGAAAGCATCACATCCGTTACCACGGCAGTTGTCCACACATCCCAGAGCCTCTCCATCTGCACGGGATCAACGGCCATTCGGGAGTATCCTCCCCTTGGCAGATCACGGATGATGGAACAACCTTCCTGTTCCTAATCAGGCGCATTACCTTTCTGGCTTGCTCAAAGCACTCCAGTTCTTTCGGGATGATCGCCGCCCGTGCAATGGCCTTTGCTTCCTCCTTGGCCTCGGTGAAGTATCCCTTCGTCAAGGTGATGTCAAGCGTCTCACCTTGGATTGCATCACCCATGTTCGACTTCGGCACTATCTTAGAGAAGAGCATACCGCCTTCCGCCTGAGCAGCCTGAGGTGTCCCTGGAGCAGCACGCAAGTTCTCCTCTTCAACTGAGAGACCTATCGGCCCCATGTAGTTCTCAGGGAAGAACTTGTGCATAGCCCATACAACGGAGGGAGCGTGCGGATTCCACTCAATAAATGGATTGAAATATTGCAGGGTGCTATCGCCCCCTGAGCTGCACAGCTCCACATACTGGGAGTCCGCCGCGGGCTTCTCGAGCTTAATGCAGATGCCGCAAATCGCCAACCTCGCGTTCGGGAACACTCGCTGAGCTCCTCTCTTGACGCCCCTCAGGGCGGAATTGTCGCCGAACAGGTTTTCGGTCTCGTCCGGCTGCGTTATTCCTCGCCCACGTGTTCTGGCCGTAGTGCGACAGAGGGCAGTACCCCAGGGCCTCAATCGCCTTCAGAGACGTCCATACGCCCACCGCTTCCTTGCTCGCAGTGGACGCAGTAACCTGCATACCACCCAGAATGCTCCACAATGAGGATTGCGAAGTTCCGTGGATGAGGACCTTTTCGGTATCTGTGCGGCTCCTGAAGTTGAGAGCCAAGTCGAAGAATGCCCACCTATCGTCATGACCAATTTCAACATCACTGGCGCTTGCCGGGTTCTTGGGCGAGATCCTCAACACCTGTCGATAGTCCCATTCGATCGCATCACCCACGGAGGAGATCAAGCCCGACATCTTTCCCATCGCACGCAGGTATCCCCGCATTCCCGGCCTATCGGCCGTTACAAACTTCTGAACTGACTGCACCGACGACAACCGCCGTCCGGAGGAGCATCTAACGATCTCCTCCCTGTTCCTCCCCTCGGTCAGCATCATTGCGTCAACGACCACTGACCACCTCTGGAGGAGTGAACAGCGCGTTGGGCCTATCGTTCAACCAGGCCCGGATCGCCATGAAGTGATGCTCAAAATCATCCCCGGTGTATAGAGAATGATCTCCAAACGCCACCTCAGCCTGGTCAGCAACCGTCTTGGCCAAGGCTGTCTGCTGGTGAACCGCTTTCCATTCTGGCCAGGACTTCGGGTCACCAACCCACATCCCGCCACACGGTTGAGCGGCCGGCTCCACACTATTGTCCACAGGTAGCGCAGGCCCGCGGATCCCGAAGCCCTCCTCAAACGAGAATGCGTCGCTGTAGGGAACCAGGAAAGCAGGATCCGTGGGAACCGCTGCGCACAAGATGGCCGCCAAACGCACGGCGTTCATCTCCGTGACCTCCACTCCCCGGTGCTTCATTTCTGCCACTATCGCGGCAGTCCTGATCACCCGGTATCGAGTCACTCTTTCATGATCCGGCCACCCAATGAGGGACTTTTCAAGCTTCTCCTTGCTGATGTGGGACACTCTGCCAACCAGCTCATCGAACCTCCCTGCAGGATCATCCTGGATTAGCTGATCTGCCTTATCCATATCTGGATCAATCGAAGTGAACTTCGGCTCCTGTCCCTTAAATCCCTTACACGTCCACTCGCGGTATCCCGCAAGCAGACATTCGGCCACAGCCTTTGGCTTCTCCATGCCCAGCCCCATCGCCAAGTCCCAGGACGGCCGCGGAGGCACCATGCAGCGCCCCATGCCCATTCCACGAGCAGCCGCCATGCGTCAGCAGGTTCGGGCCACCGGCCACGGAACCCAAACTAGCAGCGCAAGGGCGCGGAACCCAGCCTATCGGCCAGAATTCCCCAGTTGCTCAGAAGGCTCAGCCAATCGGCCAGAGACCCTCTCCCTTAAACTGAAATGAAAGACCATATCTGCTTCATCCTTGCACTCTGAGCTATCTGCATCCTGAGTAGCCTGTGAATGTGGCGCGGTTGCCCGCGTGTGAGCCAGCTTGATCAAGCAAGGAGCTACGCGGCAGTTCAACCACTTCCTAATGGCAAGCGATCGGTCACTCGGAGTGAGAGTAACCCCTCCTCACATCTTACAAGCATTCCACATAGATACGAATGACGTAGAAGAGAAACACCTGAAGATAACACCGTGTCCCTTGAGGCCACACTGACATGCGCAAACAGACCTACAGTCGAACCCATGCGTAACGGCAATCCCTTCGACCTCACCTTCCCTCAAAACATTGCACTGGGGCCGGTAAAGAATGACGGGAGTACATCCGCATATCCGAGCGTCACAAGCAATCTTTGCCTAACTTCCCAATCCTGGAATCAACCCTATCGGGTGCAAGATCATTAAGTGCAAGCACAACGTAACAAAGGCTATCGCCTTCAATCCTACCAGTGCGAACAATGTGGTTTCTGTATCCAGGAGCAACTTGGAGAGTAACAACCCTGCAAAACTCACTACACGCGAAAATATTGGCTAACGCCTGATCCGCGACAATGGTTTTCTCACATCTTTTCCCTGCTTTTTCCTCGTCGATCACGATTCCCTCGTACTCGGAGAGTAACCTCTCCATGAGCCGATTGAAACCGGATTTTGCACCTGATTCCATGCGTACCCCCCTAAGCGGGCAGTCCAGGAGTGGCAGGGGGCTTAAGACAGGGTTGGGTGGGTTGGGCCAAATATTCCTGCAGGTATCCCGGCAGGAACATACCAAGGGTATGCAGATTTCTGTTCCATACGACCTTGTCAATGCAGGCCTTAGTGAAAATGTCTGCACCTTGATAGTGAGACGGGCATGCAACGAATCGAAAAATACCATCATTGAAACGTTCGTTGAGCCAAGAGATGTCAATGCGCTGTGTCCTTGACATATAGCGCATTCCCAGTTATAACGATTCGGCACGCCGATTCATTATCCTCCAGCACGTTGATAATGAACGGCTGGGTCTCCTTTCCTTTCCCAATAGCGTGCTGCCAGAGGGTAGCTAGCGCCATTCCCTCCTTGGACACTCCATGGTCAAGGGCAACGATCTCCGCTTCAGGAGTCGACTTCGAAACAGAAGTCTGTTTCTTGCTTACTCCAGTGATGGCACTCCCGATGTGCTTTTGGAATCGGTACGATCCCCAGCCAGATCCGCATCACAGCAAGCAACTAACGCAATGAACTCTGGGCTATCGCCCACCCAACCATACAAATGAAGGTCAAGCGTAGATATGAAATTAGCCTGTGGAGCTTACGGTCACACAGATGATTCCACTTCGTGACCCGGCTGGCTAACGCCTGTACGGGACGAATAAGGTCATACCTGCCCATCCGAGCCCCGTAGAGAACCTTCATCAGCACCGCCGCCGCATCATTCCCGAGGCATCCTGGCTGCGCATTGATGGTTTCCATGTCCATCGCCTGGTTGAAGAGCTTGTCAAACTCGGGATTGACGGAATTCTCGTCGAACTCCGGCTTGCTCTCGTCCAGGAATGGTGTTTCAACCTTTTGCAGCTTCTTCGGGTACTTTCCCTGACACAGTTCGATGTATCTATCGACACACGCCTGCATGAAGCTACTTTCACTGTACTTGATGAACCTTATTGTGGGCTCCGGCTTGGGAATGTCCTTGGAGAGTAACCCCTCTGGACCGAATCTCAAGTCGGGTTGCTCCTTATCAGGAGGATTGCCCACTGTCCACGCCAGCCTTGGATCAAAGTGACCCTTGACGAGCTGCTGTGTGAATTCGTGCTCGCAGCCAAGATATCTCTTGAGCTGCCTCGGTTCCTCCATCTTGATGACCTTCGAGATCAGCGCCCATCCAGTTGCGATATTCTTCGCCGGCCCACTCATCTTGAAGTCATCTACACACACGACAAGGAAGAGGTCAAGCTCTTCGTGCCTAAACACGCTGGCCCAATCCTTCACCTTGACGTAACCGACCTTTTTCAGCATAGCCTCGCAGTGCTGCTCCCAAAAGGTACCAGCGTCAGGATGTCCATACAGTGCGAGCACGAGGACAACGACTGGGTCCTTATACTTGGGATTCCCGCTACTGTCGAACCATTCGAGGAATCCTCACCCAAGTCTTCTTTCCCTTCAGGCGGGCCTGAGTGTACGCTGACTCCCCATCACTCACTTCCAGAAGATTCAGTAACCCGTGGGCATCACCCATCTTTCCTGCCGCCATAGTGGCGGGGCAGGAGGTGTTTTCAGAGAACAAGGCCCAGTGTCCGATCTCATCACGGACGAAACATCCCTCGAAAACGCCTCGCCCTTTATACTTGCGATTCGGATTGTCTTCTGGCAGCTCATGATTCTTCTCGACGCAGATGTCGAAAATCCTACCAACATGGATCTTCTCCCCTTCCTTTCGTGCCCTAGCCGCAACATCATGCCATTCTTGGACAGTCGACAAGTCCCAGCATCCAACTTGTCCCACTCCTTCTGTAGAGCGGCTTTGCCTTGGCATTTCCAGCTTGTTCCTTTTTGTTGACTGGCCTAGCAACATGCGTGCAAGGGAGGGAAGGCACCCGAGTTCTTTGGTCGGTGAGAGGGGGATATCTCCCCCCTGGGCATAGAGAACTCAAATGTCTTTCCATCGGATCCAATGTTAGGAGCGGCAGCAGCTATACCTGTGCTTCCGAAACCTGCGGATCCCCTATCGGTTCCCCGCCTGGTTTTATTGGGAACGATTGATGCATCAATGAGCATAACACGCTCCAGCACAATCTGCGCGATGCGGTCCCCAAACCTCAAAACGAAGTCCTCATCCCCATGATTGAAGAGGATGACCTTGACTTCTCCGTCGTAGTCGGGATCGATGACTCCGCCGCCTGCAGCGATCCTGTTCTTCACGGCTAGTCCTGATCTGGGAGGTATCCTAGCATATACCCCCGCGGGCATCTCTATCGAGATTCCGGCGCTAACCAAACCTGACCCCCCTGCGGGAATACACACTCCCTCAGAGGCATAGGTGTCCAAACCCGCACTTCCCGAAGTAGCCCGCGTCGGAATCTTGGCATTTTCGCTGTCAAGACTGACATACAATGTATTAGGCTTCTTCTTCCATCGCTGCTCAACCGGATCAACTTCGACCGGCATAGCACTCGCGACCTTCTTGAACGTGCCGTTTGGATACCAGGCTCCAACAATTGCCTCACACATTGCACTTGGATAGAGAGCAGTCGTCGGGGTGACCGACCCCTCAATGCGTGCATGAAGGTAACCCTTCTCGTGCTTGCATTTTCGACCTGATAGTTCATCAATGAGCTCCTTGGAGGTTGTCGCAACCTTCCACTGCTTCCTGATCGGCACACCGTCCTTGTCCTGCATTCCGAAATCACACCCGTCAAAATCAACGGTCTCGACATCAGGATCAGCAAGAAACCTCTGCATGAACGGTTGCTTCCATCCGAGACAGTGTCTAGGCCACTCAAACGCAACCCTGTCCCCTCCTCGCCTAACGGCTCGGGAGGCCCGTAGGAATGCTGCAAACATAACCTGAGAACCCCTTCTCAGATCATTCAGGTGTGATGCAAACTCAGCACCGTGAAGTGAAAGGTTCACATACTGCCAGGTACTCCACGGTCCACACGGAATTGAAGCCCAGAGGTCACACCCAGGATTATCCTCGATGATCGCAATGAGCCGACTAACGTCCTTGGCTTTGGTGATGTCAAATGAGCCAATGTGGACGCGAATTCGGACGTGAGTCGGGTTCGCACGCAAACTCAATGAGGAGTTTGCGGGGCAGCCGGGTCCCTCTCAGGATGTTCTCGACGTCGTTCTTCCCTTAGGGATAACCCCGTTCGGCTTGAACATATATCTCCCGCGACCGGGTAGACATCTGTCTCCAACTATCCGCATCTATGGAGTTGGGCTTTCCGGTGCCGGCGTATGGCCGCTCACGCCTATCGGCGGATTGGTCATAGTCGATCCTATCCCCGTGCAGCCTGTGACCCTTCTTCGAGTCTCTGGCAGGCTTCGCTCCTTCTTCCTTTGGCCTGAACCTACCGTGGGGAGCGCATCCCTTATCGAAGAGGATGGTCACACCTGTCCAAAATCCACGCGTGAAATGCCGATGGTTGGGAGCATCGTGATGGCGATCATCCCTTACCCAATTTCCAATGGCATCAAGCCCTCGCATGTGAGTGACCCTAACAGTGTCAAGCTCCTCATGCGAAGGACCACCTGGAGGAAGGTCCTCGTTCGTCGTCCCGAAGAACTTCTTTCGCACTTCGACATGAATGCGATACCAAGCACTGTCCTCGTCGTGCCGCTCCCAGTAATCCGAGATGCATGCGTCACCACCTCCTTGGACAGCCTTGCTCTGAACGATCCCATCAGACTTGGAAGAGCTACCGCCCCCCTCGTCCTGTTGGTCATCATTATCATCCTCATGAGGATCATCAAATCGACCTTCATCAAAGTCGAATTCATCCCTGATCTTCTTGCTTGGCTTAAGGTCGGCCCTTCTTCCAGATACGCTTGACCTGGTGTATACTTGGCTTCCTGAGGCCCCTTTGGATGCGCTCGAGGTCAGCAACTTCGGATCTTCCTCGATCTTGATGAAGTCCCGCTCTTTCTTCTCGGCGGGCAGGGCAGTAGTGACACTCGTCTCTTCAACCTCTACCTCATCTGTGGGAACAAAGTCCGGTTCGTCACCACACTCGGGTTCGTACTCCTCGTTCTCATAGATCTCAGCCTCATCCTCATCGATCTGATCGAAATCACAGTCGAAATGGGTTTCTCCAGTCCATTCATGATTACCTCCGCGGTCATTTTTGCCAGTTCTCGTCAACAACGAAGTCTGTTGATCCGTCAAGATAGTTGATGACCGTGCTTCGCCTTCTGCCAAGGTCCTTAATCCTGACTGGGCAGTTTGCCCCTATCGGTTCGCACTTCAACATGGACACGAGTGAGTACCTTCTCGTCTTCATTTGCGATCCAGTGGTCTCCTCCTTCATCAATGTCTTCTGAGTCAACCTTCCCAGCGTGTCTGATGTCGTTTTGGGCGTTTTGAACCCCCCCCTTTCTATCCCTGCGAATTTTGGGAGCAATGGGGTAGAAGTCGACCAGACAGCCAAACGGCAGAATGACTCCGCTGAAGTTTCCGCCACCATGGCGTCGCGTCCATGGTGATCCGTCGCCTCGATTCTCAATATTTCTTGCCATAGAGAAATGCCTAACGGCAAATGGCCACCATCGAGGTTCAAATCCGGCTTGACGCAGGAGCACACGTGCCCCATGGAGAACGAGCTTAACCTTGTTCTCGATCAGGCCGTTGGTCTTAGGCATGCCCGGCGTAGAAAGCCGGTGCAATGCACCAAGTGTAGTGACAGCATTCTTCAGCTCTGGTGCCTGGTCGCTGTACACTAACTTCAGAGTTTGCCCCCTGCTCCAGCGTATTGCTACGGGATCTGGATTGCACTGGAAGGACATCGAGGTAGTCAGTAGCGAGGTCATAGAACACTATCGCGTCTGCTTCGCCATGAAAACCTCGGTCCTTCAGTCCTCTCAACACCATGGTGTCAGCGGTGGTTAGGTCCCCGAAGTTTACCACGTCATGCGCAGCAGCACCACCCTTGCGGCGAAGTTTGACATTCTCCATCTTCGCACGCTGACAGTGTGGGCAGTAGGGATTCTTCGGGAGATGCGTGAGCATATGGCGGAGCGTCTTAGCATCTGCACGCCATTCGGCTTCAGTGCGTAGCCCGGAGAGGAAGTTTATCTCGACAATGTCGCCATCGTCTCCCTCCCCTGGGCCAGGAACAGGTAGTGAACGGCTCCCCCTGTTCGGCCTCTCCGGGAAGAGCAACGGTCTCGCATTTGACCTGGAACCACGTCTCGCCCGTCCAAGGGACATCAGATGCTATCGCGTGCTGATCTCTTTCGGACAACTCCCACAGACTATCAACCAACACCTCATGGGTAACCCCATTCCGGTGAATGATTGTTTTCCTGTAATTATTCAGTTGATTGACCCTAACGGGACAATCACCATCAGTCGGCACAAACTTCGCCCTGCGCGGAAGTCGGTGTTCGTTCACAACATGGCCTGATCGCTCAGTTCGCCAGGTATCCTGAGATTTACTCTCGCACGCTAACACAGGGCACCTCGCTGGCTTCAAGCCCACGATATGCCACGCCAGGGGCCGGCATAGCGGGACGTGGTTCAGCATCATCAAGGGTGGGAGAAACGAACTGAGTGTCACCATGAGGAAGGTACGGTACGTTGTTGATGACGTCCAATGTCACCGTGCGACCCGAAGGACACGTGAGAGTAGGCATACAGCCTGCACTCCACGCAAACGAGTACCCCATATCCATACAGCGCTTTCCGACAGAGATGGTGGATGGAGTGGATTCAAGGATGTGTGCCTCAATCACCTCGTCCAGGTTGCCGACATCAGCATCAACACGACCAGCAGCGCGAGTCGCCCTGTTAGCAGTGTGCAGCGCGTGAGTATGTCCGCCTCAGATCACCATGACCGACCAGGTCCATTGGACAACCAGTATCTACCAGCCATCTCACCCCGCTGTATCCAACTGGTGCAGCAACCTTCTAAGTGTATTTCGGCTTTCGGACAACACGATGTCCCCGTACATCTCCAAGGTTGATGTCGATATCGTCATCATTGTCTAAGAGCACTTGGGCATGAACAGCCGCAGCTCTTATCAGAGCACTCTGAACCTCCCTAGCGATTCTCTTACGAGATGGGAACTTGATCGCATTGGGATGGCTGTATCCAGCCTGTCTGCAGCGACTAACAACCCTGCCTGCGTTGTCACTTTCAATTGAAACAACAAACACATCAGGGAGATCAGGGATTTTGACCCTCAGAGGTTCCCTATCGGGGCCCCGCTAAAAGTACTTGCTCCTCCAGGACAGCACAACCTCCGCGTCATCACAGTACCAAAACACTGTCTTGATGTCAGCTCGTCTCGGGAGCCTCCTGAATAAGGTCGCTCGGCGATCACCGGAGTTCACCCCGATATCCTCGATCATGGTCCCATTTGCGTCAACGGTCCTTCTCCAAATGACTTGGTCCAATTTGGGACCTCCACCTGTAGTACCGGAGAAGAACAACGCGTGACGTTCACTCTTCTCCCAACTGCTAACGCAAGCAGACCCACCGGTAGCTGGGGCAACAGCCCACGTAACGGGACACGCCACAACAACACGGTTGGCCTCAGGGTTACGTCCCTGTCCGGCAAAGGCGTTGTGACCAACGTTCTGCCTCTCTCGGGGTCCACGAGGATTCTGCTGGGCAACCTGAATCATGTCAGCCGCGTCATCGACGTGTCCCTCAATATCAGCAAGCTGCGCCATAACTCTGTTGTTCATTCCATTCAGAGTGTGGACGTTGCTTTCGACAGTTGTCACTCTTCGCATCGTGGCATCCAGCGAGTTGCGATATGAAGCGAGCTCACGTCTAATGACGGACTGCGTCTGTTCATTACTCGAGGGAAGGCCGCGAACCTGCCTTCTTATATCCTCGATAACTTGTTGGAGATTTCGCGAACTTGCCTCGTATGCTGCAATACGAGAGTTCGCAGCCTCGACCTTCTCAACAACAATGTCGCGATCTCGACGTTGACGGTGAAAACCACGAGAAAGATCCTGGACTTTCCGATGGATCTCCTCAATCGCCTCACGCCAGTCCTGAGGGGAATCAGGCTCTGCGGGTCTATCGACGACCTGATGCCCCCTTCCACCTCGCAATCTTGACACTTGTTCAGCAAGACCCACATGCTCTCCATGAAGATCACTAATAGATTCGGTGACCCACTTCGCAAGCTTGCCGTGTTTAATTTGGAGTCTGTCGAGCTTCATGTTCAATTCCCTGAAACTCGCATCTGTCCCGCTGCTGGTAGCCCTATCAAACCCCGACGCAGTTGGATCATCGGATCTTTTCCACCGAGAAGCTTCTCTAAATCATTGAGGGTCTGATCTTCAGATGCAGCATGGCTCCTGAGGATAGCCTGACGATTTTCCTGAATGACCTGACGAAGCTGACCCATACCGACCTCGGTGTTTTTAACGGATTCCCGAATTTCACTGGAGAGCAAGTTGATCCTCTGATCCACGATCTCAGCTTGTTCATCGATGGCATGCCTAACAATGGCCCTGCTATCCGGGACGATCTCGCCGGCAAATCGCTGAACTATCATACGCATCCTACCGGCATCAGCTTGAGTCGCAACCTCAGTAGCCAAGCGACTAACCCTGTCCTTCGCCTGCTGATTCTCGTCGCGCCAATCCTTGCGCATGGAACTTACCTGACCATTCAGTAACCTGATTTGGTCAGCAAAAGTGTGGAATGCTTTCGCGACTGAACCAGACACTTCGCCCCTCTCGAGCATTTTCTGGATGTGTAAATCAAACACTTCCTTGGCCCTAGCATCACCTGACTCACCAGAAGAATGGGATCTGAGGGCTGGAGGAGTCGATATCTCGATCCTCTCAGGAACCCTCCCAGCTCTGGTGTGTTTTCTGGGGTCGAGTACAGGACTATCATCGATCCTGGACGGCCTACTCGGAATGGATCCCCTTCCCCGGCTATCGCCAGATCGGGGTTCAACATTCGATGCACGAGATTCAGGAGTAGAGTGGATATGAACGTCAGCGGGATCGAACATCCTCATCCTGCAAAGTTGAACCTGACGGTTTAGGGCTAGCTCTCCTCGCCTTTGACCTATCGGTCTCTACGGTTAAAGGTGACGGCCTCTTCGCCGAAGCACTGCGTTCCCTGGCGGCTGACCCCCATTGGGGAGTGAACTCATTGCTAGACCTTAGTGGTTCGAGGTCGCTGAGATCTCGCCCTAACGGGCTAGCGATCGACGGGCGATCCTCGATTCCGAGTGCACTGGCATGCCTACTGTCTCTCGCACCTGCTTCAATTACTTCGGCAGCCCGCTCAGTGATCCTCGGCGAACCAGTAACCCGGTTCGCGTTCTCGTCTCTCTGATGCAACGGACCTCCAAATGTAATGTTGGGAAAAGGGGGAACATTTGGGGCAGGGTAACATGCGGGAGGACCTATCGGCCCACTTCGGTCATGGATAGCCTCCAAACCCCTAAGAACGTCCCGGCTCTCTCTAGCCCTTTCTCTCTCGCTCCGGGTGTCCCTGTCAACACGAAGGTCCCTTGCAGCTCCACGAGAGAGACTCCTGGGCCTAGCAGCAGCACGGCTCCTTGCACTTCGGCGTGCCAAACTCTCTTCCTCATCACAATGCGGCATAATCTTCATCATCATTGAACTCAAACTTGGCCGTTGAAACAGGATTGGGCCTATCGGCATCAGACTCCTGCTTCATGCTACTGCCCCAGCCTGCGGTTGATTTTAACAGGGCATCGTATCCGATGCCTGCAATCGTCCTCTCCTCGTGCTCATCAAACTGACCTGGATTTTGAGAACCGGTGGATCGACCCGAGATATCTCTCGGAGCCGGAACCATGGTTCCCGGTCCTCGCGGCCTGTCCCCGAGCTAATCCGAGGCCTGCAATTCACCTGGAACAAGAGACCTTGGGGATCGGGTGGGCATGGCCTCCGGGTCGTCCGTATGAGGGCGGGCCATGTTCATCGCCATGCTGATGAAGTCCAAATGTCCGTGTCTGAAACCTGATTCGGAGCCGCCCCTATCGTGGCGAGCTCTTTGTCCTTGCTCATCATCGGTGGCCTGACGGAAAATGCAATCGTCTCCATCGTCAGTGTACCTGCCACGGCTTCTGGGTGTGTCCCTATCGGGATCGTCACCCCTACGGTCCTGACCTGCTGAACCTCATAGTTATAGTCCGGCAAGTCATCACCTGATCGGAGACCACCTAGGATGGCCTCCTCATCCACGACACTCCTATGAGAGCGTGGGGTCGTAGTTGATGGTCTCAAGCGCGTAGGAAAGTCCTACGGCTGATAACCTGTGATTCGGGCACGAGCCTGTGCCCAGGCAATGGGTAAGTTGGGGTAAACAAGCCACAAAAGAAAGGTTCCCCAAAAGCAAACCAATCCCCGGTCCCAAAGATCAGGGTTTCCCACACACCAGAGAACAACAACCAAAAGAACCTTGATCGACGACAGGCCGCACGAATAGTCCCTACCAACCAGGCAGCGGCCCGAGGTCCCTTTCTCCCCCGAGATGCCGTCGGTCGACGCAGGGGTTCGGCGACGCCCATGCGAGGCGCGACGGAACCCACAAAACTTGAGCCAAACATCACAGGTCAGTCACTACCGCGACATCCCTGATGATGAAATGAACCGTGGCTAATCACAAATATGAAAGGGAACAAATGTCTAGAGAAAGGAAGGAAAGCCAAAAAGAAAACACTCTGCGGCAAACGATGAAAAGTCTGCACACCGGAAAGCCAAGGCGAGGGCATGGAATCCGGAAGGCGACTCTGAGACCTGCCTCAAGATGCCCAGCAGCTGGTTGAGGAGCCTTGCCTCAGGCAGCTGCGCCACTTTGGAGCGCTTGCACCGTACCTTGGCAACGGATGGGCGGGGCAAGAAGTGACCTAGTCACGCATGACCTGCAGAGTCAAAGACACCAAAGACACCAAAGACACAATAGACACAATAGACACAATAGACACAAAGAGCCACTTTGCCAGCGGCCATGCGTGTACATGTGCAAGACACGCAGAAACACGGAATGCGAAAAGTGTTGACCATGAGCTTCGGCCTGCAGAAGTTCACTTGCTTCCACGACTTGGCCAAGACGCAACAATGTGCTTGTCTACCATGAGCGGCCGAAAAAAGCGGCGAGTTGGCAGCTGGTCTAGCAAATCGATCATCATCTCAACACATCCTGGGCCGCTCTCACCAACACGAGGTGTGTCAACTCTCTCCCTGGCCCATTCCATGCAGTCTTCAGCTAGGGTGCTCTCCAAGTATGACATCTCCTGCCCGTTCCAAGGTGTGCAAATGCATCCAAAAATCAACCTTTATTCAAGGGGTGCGGATTTATTTTGGGTTTCTTTCCGTTTTGTTTTAGAATTATGTTTTTTCGTTTTTCGTCCGGGCCCGAAAAATGTCGTATTTTACAGCATTTTCTCGCGAAATTGACGCATTTTACACTCGCCCGTCAACATCCCCAGCATCGTTTTCAACATCCCCCGCATGTCCGACCAACATCCCTAATTAGCATCACCAACACATCGTGAGTAACAAAATCCCAAAAGTAGCTGGCGGGTTGACGGGGTCAAAAATAAAATGTTTCAAACAGGAGGGCATTTCAATCCCAGCAAAAAAACAATGAACAACACAGAGCGGGGGGGTTGGGGGGGCTGCCGCCCCCCCCCATGATGGTCGCAGAAGTGATGATTCGAATAGGGGTGCAATTACATCTCTGCAAAAAACTAGGGGTGCAATTAATTAAATCTAGCGGGGGGGTTGGGGGGGGGGGCGGCAGCCCCCCCCATGATGTCGGAAGAAGTGACGATTCAAGTAGGGGTGCGATGATTCAAGAAAGGGTGTGATAGAATTTCAAAGGCAGCGGGAGGATTGGCGGGGGTGGCTTCCTATGATGTTCGAAGAAATGCATACATACAGACATGCATGGACTACCTAAAATGTCGTATTTTGCAGCATTTTCTCGCGAAATTGGACGCTCGAAAAAGTGATGATTCAAACAGGGGTGCAATTCAATCTCTGCCGGGCCAGTATAATGTCGTATTTTACAGCATTTTCTCGCAAAATTGACGCATTTTACACTCGCCCGTTAACATCCCCAGCATCGTTTTCAACATCCCCCGCATGTCCGACCAACATCCCTAGCATCACCAACAAATCGTGTGACGGGGTCAAAGAAATGATGATTCAAGTAGGAGGGCATCTCAATCCGTGCAAAAAACAACAAAAGTAGGGGGGGAGGTTGGAGGGGGGGCGACAGCCCCCCCATGATGTTGTTGGCAAAAGTGATGATTTTGAATAGGGGTGCAATTGGAAATGAAGCAAAATGCATGGAAATGAATGACATGAAAGAAAGGGAACAAAACAGACAAAAAGGGACATGAACCGAAGTGAGTGAAGGGAAAAGAAGATCTTCGGGGGAAAGGGGGGAAAAAGATTTTCTGGGGAGAAGATCCGGGGGGGGAAAAAATGGTAAAAGTAGGGGGCCTGAGTAGTGGAGGGCCACGCCCCGCAAATAAATTGCTTCATACATACCCCCCACCCTACATTTTTTTTCATCTTCCATCTTCTACCCTTATTTGTTTTCATCATTTTTCTACATTCCTTTCTGTCCATCTCATCCGTTTTTTATCATCATTTTTCCAAAATTTTCGCCATCCTTTTCTCCTTTCTCCTCGCCTCATTCATTTCACCATATACCTCTCAAAATGTCATTTCCTCAATCTCCTCACCTCATCCATTTCAAAAAAATAAATTTTGCAAAATATATTGCAAAAAATATTTGTCATCAAAAAAATATTCGAACTGTCTAAAAACGATTTGTCCATTTCTCAGACAAAAAATAGAACAGCAACAACATCACTCTCCTCCTTCGTTTCATCACTTTTATCATATTTTTTTTTGGGGCGTGGTCCGCCTTGTAGGATTTTAGGGGTTTTCTGGGGTTTCTGGGGGTAATCCGTCGTGCCGGCACTTGGTCTTCGTCGTCCTCGTCCTGACTGGGTGCGCTTGGCGTGTTCTTAACAGAAGAGAGAAAGAGAGAGAGAGAGAGAGAGAGAGAGAGAGAGAGAGAGAGAGAGAGAGAGAGAGAGAGAGAGAGAGAGAGAGAGAGAGAGAGAGAGAGAGAGAGAGAGAGAGAGAGAGAGAGAGAGAGAGAGAGAGAGAGAGAGAGAGAGAGAGAGAGAGAGAGAGAGCCATTGCAAACATCGTTGAGTGGTTGAGCTGATGCATGAGTGATTGATGCAAAAAAACTTTCATTTTGTGAGTAGCGATTTAGCGCCCAAGCATCCAATCCCTTGCTTTCAATGGCAAAGTTGTTTGTGGTGTGCCGTCCTGATGGCTTTTTGCCGGTGATTGCTGAAGCCGGTGATGTCATCACACCAGACAAGCTCCAGCAGGACATCTTCAAGCCCAGCGAAGAGCAACTCAACACCATGTCGGTCGATGAGATTAAACAGCTCTACACCAGTCTGGGCTTCAAGCTCAGGAAGGGCACGAGGAAGTCCGAATTTGTGCGCTTTGTTCTTGGAGACTGGGAGAACACCATGGCTGAGGCACGTGTGCGATTTCTCTCCCCAGTTGGAGTTCCAAATAAGCTCATGTTCTTCAAGAGCAGCGCCGGCTTCTTCAAGCCTTTTCTTGTGGCTGGTGGTCAGGTCTTTCGTGAGGAGTATTTCCAGGGCGACATGGAGAACCTTGAGCTCACTGCCCCCATGTTGCATTCCTTGACCAAGTGTCAGCTTGTGAGGCTCTACAGCACCATGGAAGGCGGAGTTCTTGATGCGAAGTATACCAAGCCAGAAATGGTGGCAAGGGTGCTGAGCTTTTGGAACCACAACATCACGCGGTTTCAGGAGAGCGCCTCCGATGATGCCGAGCCTTCCGCAGGAGATGCTTCACCTGACCTTTCTGAAGGTGATGCTAGCAGCGCTTCATCCGACCTCTCCGAAGATGCCACCATTGGCATCCTTGACATCATGGACTTCAACGAGGAGGACTGGTTGACAACACCAGCTGGCAAGGCATACCTCAACAGCCCCGCGTGCTTTGATGACATGCTCACAGTTCGGGTCTTTGACTATGTCGGGGAGCGGTTTTTGTTCAGTGTCGTCACCGACAGGGATGTCACCGGTCAGGGCTTGAAGCGGTCCATCATTGACCACATTGCGTTCATCCAGTCCACGAAGGAAAGCTCTGATGAAGAGCCAATTCTTGGACCGGATGACTTCAAGCTCTCTCGCAAGGCTCGGTTCCAAGACATCCAGCCTGACGATGAGCTCGTTGATGGCAACACCTTCTACATCTGCCTCAAGCTTCGTGGTGGTGCTCCCCGCACCAAAAAGCAAGAGGCAAAGTCCAAGGTCAAATACATGTCCGTGCTGGAGAAAAAGAAGGTTCGGGATGCCAACCTCCAGAACATGAAGCCCTGTGAAATCACCAGCACCCCCGCCTTTGTTGAAAGCAACCGCATCATGGCCAATACTTGGGCACATGGTGAAAAGGATGCGGTGTCAGCCTTTCAGGAGCTCATCAACCACTTGGACATTGACCAGCTTAAGTGTGCTCAGTCCTCAATCGCAAGCAACATGGGTGGCGACAACAATTTCAAGCTGGGCAAGCTTTCAGAGGTGCTCTTCGGTGGCAACATTGACAAAGTCAAGGATGTCAGGGATGTCGCCAGTTCCTTCATGGATTGTGCATCCCTTACCACCAACGCCCTCTTTGAGATGGCGGTCAATCAAGATGACAAGTTTGACATCACCAGTCTCCGCAACATGATTGATAAGATGCTGGTGCGCAAAGAGGGCTTCCAGAGTGGCTACATGTCCGCAGTGAGCCAATCCAAGGCACCGCTACCTGCCCAAGATGTTGCCATGTAAGGGCAGTTCTGCTGGCACACGTGCGTTGATTGTGCCGCTTCGTCACCAAAATCCCTAATTTCACCACCAAAATCCCTAATTTCACCACCAAAATCCCTAATTTCACCACCAAAATCCCTAATTTCACCGCTGACATGGCTGATTTCAAAGGTGAAAGTGGCACATTCGGCAATAGGTTCGCACAGACCCAGATGATGGAAAAATGCGTTTTGTCCCAGCACCATCAGCATTTTTGACCAAGCAGTTTTAAGCTTTTTGTGGGACACCCGACGCCGTGCTAGGTTGATGAGCGAGCACGACAAGCTTGGGTGCGCCCCCATTTTGACTGGGGGCAGGGCGGGCTGGCTTGGGTTTTGGGTTTGCTGGTGGGTCCCTCCCTCTCCGTTTTGTTTTTTCCCGCGCAGGTATCTTCAGCGTCTTCTTCGCCTACGAGACCGAGCCCTACTAGGTAAGGACTTGGTCGGGAGGGCTTTTTTTTTTTTTTCTGGGGCGGGGTATATATATATATATAATATAAGGGGAAACTCTCGCCAATTTTTCCCTGCCCTGTTTGGCAATTGGCGAGAGTTTCCTGATATATCTATATGAATATTGGTGTTGTCTAAATTTGATAAACTATGGATATTCCCCTTAAAATTCATTATTTTCAAATTTTAGAATTCCTATTTTTTACTGTGTTGTCGTTGGATGAACCTAGAAATTTCAAGTTTCAAGCCCAACCCCAAACTCAAAATCCTTAATCCGTCAAACTCACCAAGATTTCACAAATTAATTCACTAGGTATTTTATATAGGTCTTCCTGCTTATGTATTGTTGGATTGTCTCCCCAATTTTCCTTGGTGCCCGATGGCAGTCTCTGTGCTGTTTCAATATGTTTATTATTCCTGATGTTGCCACAATCCTTTTTACATAATTCTCTAGGTTTCCAAGTTGTAATGTTATTCCAGAGCCTAGTGCGCTTTCTGTAAGGCATTCCATATTTACAATAATCAACATCTTTAAAATCAAACTCATCCATAAACTCCTGATGTTTTAATAATCCAGTTTGTGGATTTTCGATTACAAAATATTTAGGATTGAAATATTTGATAATCTCAATAGTTTTTAAGACAATACTATTTGCATATTCGATATTCCTAATTCCCCTAGTTTTTGCTATGCTGTATTCAGTGCATGGGGGACTACTCCAAATAAAATCAAAATGGTTCCTATCAAATTGTTTATAATCCCATTCCAAAATATCACAATTAATATCAGCATTTTTCAAGTCTAATGATATTACATTAAATCCAAGCGACTTTGCTATGGTTCCGACGCTTTTTGTTCCGCTAAATAATTCTAATAAATTCATTTATTAGAATTATTTAGATATTAATTATTCAAATAATACATATACTTCATCATCATTTTTTGTAATTTTATAAAACTCTAATGTTTGTTGCTTTGGTTGTTTGATTTTTCCTGTATTCAACATATCACAGTATTTCTTTTGCTTTGTAGGGTAGTCGCCCGATGGTCTTCCTATAGATTTTGCTTGAAATATCTTTTCGATTTTTTCCTTCTCCTGCTGTTCGCTTTCAACTGGTTTCATTTTGTCATCAATGGATTTAATCATATCATTTAAGTTTTTGATATTTTTACAAATTAATGTTATCTTCTTCATTAAATCATTAATAGTATAATTCTCATTTTCAGACATTACTATATATTTATTTAGATAATTATTTATTTAATTATATATTTATAAAGTGCAATTATGTTAAATCTACTCTTTAAATACTAACTTATGTCCCTGTTAAAACTAACATTAATCAAATGTTCGTTAGTTTCAATAACCATATCGCCATCTGTTCTTTTCTGAATATTAAAATCTTTATCTGTTTTTTTATAAGAAAACATACATGGGACACAACTAACTTTAACTCCACCTTTCTTATCTACTGTCAATTCATTTTTAAAATTCATTATGTGATTACATTTATCACATTTTATAGCCTTACTTTCGCCTAGTGATTTAACACTTTCTGCTGTTTCTTTCCGTGCTTCAATATCTGGTATTGGTCTTTCTTTGCTTTTACTCTTTTTCTTTTTTCCCATTTATATTAATATTTATATTTTTAATATATTGTATCAAAAACTTAATTAATTCTAAAATAAAATAACATATTTTTTTACATCTATTATCAGTTATGACAACCCGTTCTATATTTTCTACTTCATTTATTATATTAATATAATCTGTATAACTCCTTTTCATATTAAATAATAAGATAAATTATTTTTCATTTCTGTCTTTCTTTCCTTGTAAAGTTTTTTCATTATATTGTCTTTATTCCATCTATATTCTACAAATTTCTGATGATATTTTGAATTTAGATGTTTAAATAAATATTTGTCATCATAAGTTTTACAACAATTGCAATGGATAACAGTCATATAATAATAAGATAAAATAATTATTTAAATTATTTAATCTTATTATTTTCATGCATGATAGAATATTCGGAGGGCACAGCACTTGGGGTTTTCTTTACAACGCATCAAACTAATTAGCTTCAATGCTTATTAATTGAAGCAATGGACGCATCGGCGATGCCTCGCGAAGCTTCGCGACAACCTGTTCCATTTTTATGATATTCGCCACCAGCATATCATAAAAATGATGGTCGCGTTAGCACGCGAGGCTCGTTCCTCACGTCCATTTAATATTAATTACAAGTTAATTTTTAAATATAATTTTCTATATATCTTTAATATCAACTATGACAGATGTTCCAATAATAAAACCAATAAACATAACTGAATATGAATTCAAACAATCTAAATATGAGCACGTGCCAAAATTACCATTTAGAAGTATTATAGTTGCTTCTTCGACAGGCGGTAAGACTGTCCTTATTCAAAATTTAATACTGAATGTTTATAGAAATTCATTTGCAAGAATATTTATATTTTCCCCCAGTGTCCATAACGACCCTACATTTACAGAAGTTAAAAAATATATCAGGGATGAATTGCACGTGGATGATGAAAAAGAACAAATTTATTTTGATAATTATAATCCAAGTGATTTAGAAAATGTAATTGAAAGACAGAAGAAAATAATTAATTATATGAAATCTAAAAAGATAAAGAAACTACATTCAATATTAATCGTTATAGATGACCACGCAGACGACCCTAAATTTGTTAGATATAGTAAATTATTACACGGACTTTTTACAAGAGGCAGGCACGATGCAGTAAGTGTGATTTGTTCAACACAAAAATACAATGTTTTAGCGCCTATCATTCGTTTGAATGCCAGTTCATTATATATTTTTAGGTTGAAAAATGCCAGTGAGCTAATGAGTTTTATTGAAGAAAATAGCGCCATTGTTGATAAACAGCAATTATTAGATATGTATCATCAAGCCGTTAATTTTGCTCCATATTCTTTTTTCTACGTGAATATGAATTCAAAAGACATTAACAACATGTTTCATATCAATTTTGAACAGGCATTTCAAATTACAAATGATGAATAAAGATATTCTAACTTAATATAATATAATAATATGCCAATGAAACTATGTAGATGTGGTGGATTGTATCGTAGAGGTAATTATAATTTTCATACTAATTCTTGGATACATAAACTTTATAAGGCATTGAAGAGGAGGGCAACGGACGAGGAATTATTAAGATTTCAAAATAATTTTGTTGATGAAGACGCTTCGCCAGAGGCTCGCGAGCTTCGCGACGATTTAATAGATGAAACAAATAGCACTGTTTCAACATCAACGCCAAAAAGTGAAAGAAGTTGTATAAGCAATTAATAGCATTAAGCCATAGGCTTAATGTTATTAATTCAAAATAAAGAATAACTACATAGATTCAAAGCAGGTAATTTATAATATATTTTATCTTTTTTACATTCATTAACTTTTTCTAATTTATTGATTATTGCTTTCAATGAATTTATTTGTAGAATATCAATTCTTGACATTTCACTTATCGTATTTACATCTATATCTTTTATTACTTTAATAGCCTCTTCATCATCAATTTCTACTGGTTTTGATTTACTTGAACCCATTATATATAATATTATTTAGATTTTAATTTTTCAAAATTAATGTTGGTTTTCTTCTTCTTCTTCGTCTTCAGTTGGTGCTGGTATTTCTGTTGGACTTTCAGATGAAGAACTATGAACAGTAATAGGTGGAGAACTATGAACACTAATAGCTTCATTTGATGAATTGCTACTGCTACTTTGTGCATTTCCTGCTGTTATTTGATTAACTAAATCTGCGATATTTATTGTTGTTGCAATTGCGCTGTGTGATAAGTTTAATATTATATCTGCTACTGTAGCGCCGTTGTGTAGCATTATTTCTATCATTTTTGTCAGTTTGAACTTCTTTTCTTCTTCATCGCTGTCATCCTCGTCTGGTGGTTTCTTTGGCGGTGGTTCTGGCGGTTTGTTGTTGTCAAGCATTTTAGTAAAGGCTGACACCATTGCGTCACGTTGGTTTTTCAATGTTTGTGTTGCTTGTGTTCTTGTTGGCTCATTTCTTTTGTATGTGTTGCGCCAAAAGTTTTTAAGCATTATTTGAAACATATTGTCCTGGTTTTCCTTTACCTTAAACGCTTCAAATGTCATATTTAATTGCTGATTTGCATCATTGTATAACTTTTCTTGAGTCTCTCTGGTTTCTGTGGCGATTGTATCTGTATTGGTTGCAATGTCAATAAATTCTCTCGGTATGCCCTTTTTCATCAGTTTCGGTGGTTGTATTGTTGTTGGTGTGTTTGGTTTCATTAGGTTATGTATTGTAAAACTGTCGTCATCATATTTATCATTGAATTTCTGCTTCTTTCTTTTCAGTATGTTTTTAGTTAATATTATCATTAAATATACTTATATTATTATTTACTTTCACCGCTTCCTGCTGCTCGACTTGGAGGTTTTGCCATCTTTTTAGTAGTTGCTCCTATTACTTGTTGGGGTTTGGCGATATATTTGTAATAAACTAAGTCGCCATACATTTGGGCGATTTGGTCTGTTATTGGTTTCTTTGTATCGCCTTTTGCATTCTTATGAAGTCTTGCTAGATGTGAAAATTCTTCAAACTCCGTTGCCTTAATTAGTTGCATAATATATAAATCATTTACGACTTTGCTCATTTCAGTCAAATTATTAGCAAAAATTCGTGGTTGCCTGTCCCTTACTGAATACAATATTTCAAACGCTTGTTGTTTAAACTCCGGTTGAATGTCTGGGTGTAGTTCATCAATTCTTGATATAATTATTTTATCTTTTTCACTTAATTGCGATTCTCTTGCTGTCATCATTTCATCATCTGGTATTAATTCTGGGCTGTCAGTTATGTCGCTTGATATTGAGCGTCCTAACATTAAGCGATTGAAAATAGACGATGCGCCTTGTGCAATAAAGTTTCTATGTTGTTCTTGTGCTTCTTGCTGTCTTTGTGTTGCTTGTTGTGCTCGTTGTTGCAATTCTGTTTGCACAGGTGCTATTGTTGGTTCTTCTGGTTGTGTCGGTTGGATATCATCTGTTGTTGTTGCCGGTTCTGTGTTTCTTCTATGAACTGCATATGTGTGTCCATTTCTATGTGCTTCTTGTTTTATCATTGCCTCTCTCATTTGTCTGTCTAATATTCTCATCTCTTGGTCTTTCAATAATTCTAAATGGTCGCTTCCATCAAAAAAACTACCCTGAGGACTTGCTTTGAAGAATGTAGCATCTCTGTTAGGTAGTTTTCCTGTTAATTGTTCGTTCTCACCTATCAAATTAGTGATTTCTTCATAAGTAGGTCGTCGTTTCAATCCAAATTTTGCATATGGGTTTATTAATTCTAAACTTGCTGTAGTTGCCATATTTATTATAATAATAGTTAGATTATTAATATTATTATAATAAATCTTAAGTAAATATTAACTTTTTTGTATCTTCATAACATTTATTTAAATGTTCTTTTGTTGCATGTGGCAAGTTAGGACGATATAATTCACCCATCATCCTATCCAGCTCATTTACATAGTTTGCTCTCTTATTTCCTTCGTCAATCTTTTTCCTTAATGCTACTGATGCTTCTTGTGAGTTTCTTAACTTCATTTGTTCGTGCAGGTGTTCTAAATATTTTGTATCTTTTACATCAAATGGACTATATTTAATTTGTGAGGATTGTAAAAATACTTTACCTTTATTTTTCTTATTATTTATTTTGTGGAATTTATACATTATATATTTATCATAGATTTTAATTTTAATCGTAAAGCACGCTCCCACTTTCGCGTAATTCCAGAACAGACTCCGAAATCATATGCACAAATAATTCTCGCACATCTTCATCAGTTGTCAGTGCTCTGTTAGACCCTTTCAATTTAAAAACGAGTAAACCTCCCATTTTAGTATTCTGTCCAGTAAAATTAGTGTCTGCCATTTTCTCAAACGATATACCAATTACAAATTTATCTTCTCTAAATCGCTTGTAGGAAATACTAAAGGCATCTTGGTCAGGGTTCAAATAGTGTAATGTTCGTCTTAAATAATATGCAGTTTCTGCCATTGATTGACATTCAAACTCTGGATATTTCTTATTATTAATTTGTAATTGCCACGTTAAATTTAAATCTTTATCTTGAAAACCTTTACCTTGGAAACGCTCACGATCAGCGCCATCTGGATCAGGACCATCAAAAATACGAGAATTAATCATAGGATTGTAAAAATAGTTCCATCTCTTATAAATATAATTATCGTGTCTGTAATAGTTGGCATTATCAGCATCTACACCTGCTCTTGGCGCACGATACAATGTAATGAAACAACCATTTAATTTAGACACGGATTTAACAATGTTCATATTAATTTCACCTCCTGCCGCGTTGAATGATTGCGTCATAGTGTGATACATTGGAAATACTAATTTCAAACTTTGACCCTCTAACAAATGTTTCTCTATATTATTATTGACCGTGTTGTCCAATTGTATTACCTCGGCTCGTAGGATTACATTATTTAATTCCCACGAGGTGCTGGTGTCTCCAGTTGTGAAATAATAACCATTTGCATCAATATGAACATTGTCATCGTTTTTAGCAAATGGTGTAATGACTGGTGTATGTTCATCTGATACAATTGTAAATTCTAGTTCAAGTGGAGCATATCGTAGAGGTAAATAATAATTGCTTTCTAACAATCCGCATACTGGTTTATGTCCTAATCGCATATAACCATTAGCGCCGGGTATTCCTGCTACTGAATGGCGAGTATATCGTGCTGTTAAATCTCCCCAGTTGTTGTGGTCTCGTGTAGTTGGAAATGTAACCGCCGCGGGGTCGGCAGCGGGATTGGTTCTTTTATTGACATCTAACATTTCTGCCAGTCCAGTGCTACTTTCTAAATCGTCCATATCTCTGGCATCTTGACTTTTAAAAGAATTATACAATTCACAATGTCTATTGTATTCAATAATATCCTGAACTTGCTGACCTCCAACAGTGCATCTATAACGACTGAAGAAGGATGATAAATTACCTAACGGTCGTAAAAAATGACTTCGTGTTCCGTCAGTGTTTTGAAGATTTGCAAATAAACGAATACTTGATAAATCAATATATGTGTTGTCTTCTCCTGATATATGAAATCTAATATTTTTGTTTCCTGCATTTGGATTATAAACATTACTGCCCGATGGAAAATAATTAACGTGTCTTCTGTCTGTGATGTATTGTGCTGTTTCTGGAAGTCCAAAATTTAACGAGTTAATCATTGTAGTTTCACTTTCTGCAATTATATTATCCATTACTTATATATGATGATATAGATTTTTTTTTTAAAAAAAATAACTATATCAAAATTAGAACATGATAAACTTAGATTTTATTTTTTTATTTTTATATTTTTCTTATGTGGGAGCATTGTAGTAGAATTATTTGAAGTTGTATTTTTTATAGTATTTATTAGATAATTATTTTTTGTATCAACTATATCTTTTAAAGTATCATAATCTAAATTTTTATATTGTTTATCGTATTTTGTAGGTTCTTTTGTCAGTTTCTTCTCTATTGGAATTTTGTTTTGTTTTTCTTTATTTCTAAACATTATTATTAATATTATTGATATTTTATTGTTCTGGTGTTGAATTAGGGTTGAAACGCGAAGCATTTAACCCGAATTATCATTCGGGTTGAACCCATTAGAAATATCAGTAGTAGGATTAATTTCAGTCATACCTTGTCCTGTCCAATTATTGAAACTGTGTTTATCTAATAAATTATTGCTTTCTATTTCTCCAGTTATTGCCGCGTCATCGAACATTGCTATAGGGTCTCCACGATTTCTAAATCGTAAGTGTCGCGGGTTTTTCTGCTGGTTAGTTCCTGATACAAAAGGTGATGAATAAACAGTACTAGCATATTTGTTGCCGTGTCTGTTGTTGATTTCTTGAACAACGGATGAACCGAGGCTATGTCCAACAATTCTATTCACATCTGGATTTTTCATTAATTCTTCCATTGCGTCTTTATATCTTTCGCTTAATTGAACATTATGAGTAGGAATAAAAAACAAATCTGCAATTACATCATTGACTTTGTGATTTAGTCCCGTTTTAGCACCAGTACCACCAATATATAATGTGTTGCCTATTCTTGTTATTCCATTCACATTTGAATAGGCCGCGTCTAAACCCTTGACATCATCGATTTTATTTTTATTTTGAACATTAATTTCTTCAGCATATCGTGTTTTATGTTTCATTATCTGCTTATCAAAATGTTTATTGAAACCTCCTATTTTGTCTTCCAATGTCTTTTTATGATTAAAAAATACATCTTCTATTAAATCCTTACCTGCCGTATATGCTTTATCACTTGCTACACCTGCCATCATTTGCGTAGGTGTCCTGCCTTCTATAGCACCTAATAATAATTGTCGTCCAATCATATATTATTAATATATATTTTTTTTAAAATTATCTATTAATAACAATAATTACAAAGTAATTATCAATAATAATTATATTATAATTTCTATTGTATATTATATTTATGAGTGATAGATTAACATATAAAAAAATCTATGTTGATAGTGCTTACAGATTACCAGAAAGTAATTCTACCAGCGATTTTATTATAGAACTTGACCAAAACTTTGAAATTCCACCAAGAACAAAAATGTTCGTGACAGAGTGTTCATTCAGCACTCCGTTTTATACAACAGAGAAAGGGTTTTACGAACGCTTCTATATTATGTTATATAATAGTTCCAATGTCTTATTAAGAAGCACTGCCGTTGATGTATCCGGTGAAATTTATTATGCCAATCAATTATCATTTAAAATACAATCAGAATTAAACACGGCATTTAATGATATTGTGCCTGACTTATTCTTAACAGTATATGGACAAAGCGAACGCAAAATGGAACTTAAATTAAATGACCCTCTAAATTACAAAATCAAAATACCTACAGATGAAGAATTAGAAACTTATGTAAATGGTGAATGGAACAGAGGACAGTTTGAATATGACAATTTAAGACCAAAAGCTATCAATTATTTATTAAGTAATTATATTGCCTATGAACCTGCGTCATCTTGGTTAAGTGGATACTTTAATTTAGTTCCTTTTCAGAACATATACATAAATTGTCCTCAATTAAGCGATTATAAATATTCAGCACCTAACAATTTCAGCAGTTCAGTAATTAAAAAAGTTCAAATCAATCAACAACTTGGCGGAGTTATAACAGATTTTACAGCGCCCATATATGCAGATTTTATTGATGTAGGCGGTAAAAATATTAAGAGACTACACTTTAGAATAACAACTTCAAGAAACGAATTAATTGATTTTCATGGCGTTCCCATTTCTTTTAGCATTATCTTTCAATTAGATAATTGAATAAACAACCTAAATATTAATATTTATATCAAATTATTAATATTAATATTTCTCAATTTGTCCATATAGACAAAATATATAAAACATATAGACAAAATATATAATATATTATATATGTCAGAAGTTGAACCTGAAATTACTAATACAATTGAAGCAGACGAGCCAGTAAATGAATTACCACCACTTGAAGAAGAAGCACCAAAGGCAGAACCAACAATAGAAGCACCAACAGAAGCGAAACCTATAGAACGCGAAGCATTCGCGTTGCTACGCGAACCATTGAAAAACAACTCAAAAACTCAAGCACGCAATGAAAAGAAAATAACCTGTCCAAAATGTGCCAAAACTTTAACATTAAAATCATATAGATACAGCCACGAACGCAATTGCCAAGGACCATTAGAATCTAAACCAATTAAATCAATCAAACCAAAAGCAGTTCCAATAGCAAAACCCCAGAAGGTAGAATATCGCGAAGAAGAAGAGCAACATATTCCACAACAACAGCAACAAAATAATATAATAGCGAACACACCACCCCCAAGAAGAATGCAACCACGCGAAGCGATGCCACAAGCATCACAACCGCCTCCAAACCCGCTACAAAATATAGCACAGCATTACCAATTATTGCAAAATGAATATTTGAGACAGAAGCAAGAAAAATACAATGCATTAAATAAAGGTATATTTGGTTCAAGAGGAAAGAAAAGACAAAATATAATTATTATATAACCTACTATATAATAATTATGTTTTCAACATTATCACTGGACGGCTCAAGTAGAATTGTAGCAAGTGAACTAGTATTAATAAATTCAACAGAACCATCAACGTTAAGCAGTGTTTATGCTACAAAACAAGAATTAGCAGACACAGCAGGATCATTAGGTGGCGGTTATACTACTGAAGAAGTTGATGCTCTTATTTTAGCACAGAAAAATAAGATAGATGCCAATATTTTAGATATTACTGAATTAAACGCAACATCAACAACAATGTTTGACGAACAAGTAAATCAAAACGCAACAATTACAAGCAACCTTAATAATATAACAGCACACGGATTAACCATAACTTCAATACTACCGACCATATCCGCAAATACAATTAAACTTGACACAAATGCTAATAATATTAGTTCTAATACTTTTTTAATCAGTAATTTAAATGCTACAATAACATCAAACTTCAATACTATTAGTTCTAATACATTCTTAGTAGGAAATTTCAATAATACAATCACTTCAAACTTCAATAATATAAGTTCAAATTCTTCACTAATAACAGGACACGGAAACACAATATCAACAATTTTAGCAGATGTATCAACATTATATGCAAACGATACTAATTTATTCAATACAAATACTGCATACACCAATACATTTGCTTCAATCGTATCAGACAACACGACACAAGATTTATTAATAACTGAAAATTCAAATACTATCAATAGTTTATTAGCAACGGATTTACAAAAATTAGATAAACTAGATTTAAGCAATCAATCAGTATCGGGTCCGGTTACATTTCATGACTCTATTACAATGGTTTCTGGTAATACTTTATTTTGTAATAATTATAGGGCACCAAGTAATGGATTACACATTCAATTCGTAATGTTTAACAGAGAATTTAATATTAATAGAGATGGCAGAATGTGGATGAGTAGCTCAGGAGGTCAATGGGAAACTCAAATAGGAGATGCTAATGTTGGTCGTGTCTGGGTTAAGGATAGGTTTGGTTTAGGTGCTGTTGGTGTTTCTGGTTATGTTTTAAACTGTGCCGGACAAGCGAGATTTACCAGTGCTGTTCAGTTTGTAGGAACTGACAACGCAATAAGTCTTAACAATGGTTCATTTTTAAATTTTAATAATAATGGTTCAATACGAAGATATACACTAGATGCTACAGAAGGCTTATATATGGCGCATAATAATTTTGTTGCTGTTAGTGTTGGTGATATTACAAATTCTTCTAACCAATATTTTATGTGCGATGGTGCAGTATCTAAAACCATATTCAATAAGCCAGTTGATGTATTAGGTGATGTATATACAAACGGCGATTTAACAATGTTTTCTGGTAAGAAAGTTGAAGTCAACCAAGTTCAGTCTGTATCAGGAAATACTTTATTATTACAAAATTCACCGAGTGGCAATGTTCAATTTGGCAACACATCAAAACTAATAATTGATAATGCTGAAATGTATGTCGATACAAATGATTTAATAATCAGGAATAGCAACACGTCAAACTCTATTAATTTCGTTGTTGGATTATCTTCAACATATGCTGATAATAAAATTATTTTAAATAGTGGTAGCAATAGCGAATTACGAGGCGACTGGACTATTGACGGTGATATGACTTTTGGAATTGCTCATAAAATCACTTTGAGACATTTAAATAGTGATGCTGTTTTGAGAACGGAAGCATCAACATCCATTGATAGTTATATTAATGGCACTAAATATTTAGAGTTAAACAGTAGTCAGTTTGTTGCATATAACAGTTTTAATTTAAGCAGTGACGAAAGATTAAAAAGATACATTCAACATATTGAAGATGACACTATTGAAATGGTGAAAAATATTGATGTCAAAACATTTATGAAGACAAACAATATGAAGAAACACGAGATTGGCTTCATCGCTCAACAAGTTAAAGCAAATACACCTGAAAAATAAGGTGTTGTAAATGATGAGGGCGAATATTTAACAATGAGTTATGACAAAATGACTTGTATTAGCTGGGGTGCATTACAGTCCTTAATTAAAAGGGTTGAATATTTGGAAACTAAATTATTGAAAAAGAAAAAATCTAAATAATTAATAATATTAAACAACATAATATTATTAAGTATTTCATTTCGTGAGCTTGTCAAGTAGTTCTTGAGGGTTTTTAATTTCATCAATATCTATTTTGTTTTTCTATGTATTCCTTTATGGCTTTCTGACGATATGCCTTTTTGCTTTGTTCAATTTTATTTTCCATCCATCCATCTTTTTGTAGGTTCTTAAGATAATACAAGCGGTTGTATATAGCCATCTGTTTTTGTATCTCTTCCATTGTGTAGTCATCCGGGTTCAAGTCCTTAGTAACATCATGATATTTTGATAATCTGGGCATTCTGTTAATATATTATTAACGCAGTATTTCTTTAAATAAGTTTTACATAAAATATAATTATATACCATAAATTATTATTAAATACCATTTCAAGAAAAAACGCATTTAAAGAAATATTGACACTATAAAATATATAGTATAAATATTATTATGACATCAAAAGCTGTAAAAAGAAATGTTAACTCTTTAGAAAGCAAACTCGAAAGGAACAAGGGGAATTTATCAACACAACAAAAGGCAAAGGTTAGAGACATTATAGGATTAT
>CAUJNA010001232.1:0-98076 GCA_963377175.1 Effrenium voratum | reverse complement strand
ATCCTTGTTTCATCAGGGCTAACTTTGAGGTACCAACATGTAAGGGGTCAAACACATGGGGTCGTACTATGCCTGCAGACTCAGCTTCGTAGACCCCCCCCAGCTTCGTAGATACCAGCTTCCGAGACACCGCTCTCCCCCAAGCTTCCTGCACTCCCCCCCAGCTGCGTCGCCCCACAGCGCGGCGCGTCAAGGTATTGCTACTTACACTTCTGCCTGTACCGCTTCAGATCATGATCTACTTCGTCTTCGCCGTAGGCCAAAGTGTTCCTCAGGACCCTTTTCGAAATTTCCCCGATGATCACATTGTCTTGGACTTCCGTCTCTAACCGTCTTGCCATCTCGGCCATGGCGGACCATCTTGACCCAGGGCGCGTCGTCCGCCGGCCGGCGCGGGCATCTTGATCTTGACCGTCTGCGCGCCCCTTCGTCTTCAGCCTACAATGTTACAAGACCGCTCACTGTGTCTTTGTTGCTTGACAGTCCTGAAATGGACATTCGCACAATTGTCAACAATGGACAGAATAGAACGTTAACAAGTAACTGTGTTGAAATGTGCTTCCACTCCTCGGCATCAGCTCGTCTGAGCGTGGGTCGGGAACGCCCGCAGGATGGACTGTCTTCAACCTCTTCAACCATCTGCACAGCCGCACTCATCGTCTTCGTCTGAAATTTTGTCAACAGCTTGTTTGCCAGAGACTTTGTCTGAGACCAAGCGTGTGATCATACCTGGGATCACACCATGTTCATCCGCCAAATTGTCTACCAGGCCAAATGCAGTTTCCCAATGCCCTGGCCCTTCTGCAAAACCAGATGCATTTGAGAGCCCTTCTGCAGGGCCTTCTTCACATCCCCAATGCTTCCATGAATGAGCCAGATGCAAAAAAAACAAAGCAACAAACCAGACTGAAACAACAAACACATACTTCTGCTAAGTATGTAGTACAGGCAACATATCTGTAATACAGAAAAACATCTGTAATACAGAAAAAACATCTGTACTACAGAAAAAACATCTGCAATACAGAAAAAAACATCTGTAACACAGAAAAAACAACATCTGCAATACAGAAAACAACATCTGCAATACAGATAAAAAATCTGTAATACAGATAAAAAATCTGTAATACAGATAAAACAACATCTGCAATACAGAAAACAACATCTGTAATACAGATAAAAAATCTGTAATACAGATAAAAAATCTGTAATACAGATAAAAAATCTGTAATACAGATAAAAAATCTGTAATACAGATAAAAAAACCTGTAATACAGATAAAAAAAAATCTGTAATACAGATAAAAAATCTGTAATACAGATAAAAAATCTGTAATACAGATAAAAAATCTGTAATACAGATAAAAAAACCTGTAATACAGATAAAAAAATCTGTAATACAGATAAAAAATCTGTAATACAGATAAAAAATCTGTAATACAGACTGTAGTATTTACAATGCAGGCCACAAAAAACATACCAAACTACCTGTAGCATGGCACAGACAAAATGTCTGTAATAAAGCCAAACCATGTGAATTCGTCACACCGCACTTTTTTTGCCTTTGCACCAGCAGTGATCAGGTGCTTACACTTGGCCCCAGTACCTGTGTTCCAAGGCTACATCATGGCAGTGGCACATGCACAGTGGGCGGCAAGCACTTTGGCAATGCTCACACCAAAGTTTGCCTTTGCCCTTCATCACAGTGACACCCTTCCTATTGCCTTTGCCTTTTTGAGGCTGTGTGTGCTTGTTTTTGCCTTTGCCATGGCCCTTGCTAGGCTCAGGCAAATCATGCACCCAAGCTCTCACAAGCTTGAAGTCAGAGCTCACAAATTCTTGATGTCTCCAGGCTTCAAAAAGTTTCATTGCGTGCGCCACCTCCAAAAGCTGCAGCATTTTCATCCACTCATCTGGGCTTTGCTGCAACCACCTTGCCAGCTGCTCTGGCCTCTCACTCATTTGAGACCACCTCTCCTCAGCATTCGTGATGCTTGGTGCATCAAATGCAACCATTTCTTTGGTCCCATCTTCACGCTCCAGGTAGGCTTCCACAGGTCCACCTCTGATGCTGGCGAAGACAACCATGTTCTTGTGGCTCCACATCAGATGGTCACCTCCAATGGCCGGAACAAGCTGGACCCTCATGGGCCCAGACATTTCCTGCTAAGGAGCAAAGCTATCTGGAAGCCACTTCTTGAACATCCAAGGCTGCATGGCTACTGCGTGCACATATGTGTTTCTCAAACAGCTTGCCTCAGATCCCCCTTCTGCAGGGGTTTTGCTCTTCAGGATGCCTGCTCAGTCTTTCCTGCCCCTTCTGCAGGGGCTTTACCACCATGGCACCAAAGCTGTCCCTTGAACAGTTTCTAAACAATTGTCAACTAAATCAAAACAGCACTATTGCCTCTTCTGCAGAGGCTTAATTGACTCTCCCCTGATTCAGCTGGACATGTTGCAACTTCTGCAATGCGAATCTCCCCCCCCCTGCAATGGAAAAACGCGCTCAAAGCATTTTCCTCAGGTCTGGAAGACTGCAATGCATGGAAAATAGCACTTGCGCAGTGCAATCGCCATGAATATATTATTCTCATGCAATATTGTATACAGCTCTCACCTCGGGTCAAAGGGGCTCTTCTTGGGGCTCTTCTTGGTCTTTGGCTGCTTGTTCTTCTTGCTCTTCTTCTTTTTCTCTGTGGCCTTGGGAGGTGAAGGCGGCTCAGTCTCAGAGGCATCTGCTGCACTCTCTTCAGCTGCATTCGTTGCATCCTGCTCCTTCATCTGCTCTGCAACTTCTGAGATCAGCTGCAGAGCTTTCTCTTCAGCAGCTTTCTTTGCACTTTCAGCTGCAGCTCTTGCCTCCTGAGCAGCCTTCCTCTTTGCAGATGCCTCAGCAAGCTTGGCCACTGCTTCTGCGAGCTGCTTCTCCTCAGCTGCTGCTTTTTTCTCCTCAGCTGCAGCCTTTTGCTCCTGCTCAGCTGCCAACTGCACAGCATCTGCTGCCATCTTTTCTTCTGTTTCCTGCAGGGCCTGCATCTTTTCGAAGTTGCTGGCTTCCTCTTTGGCCTCCTGCTCGCTCTTCCCTTGGCTCAGCAGGTAGTTCACCAGCTGCTGTGACTCCTTCTTCTCGGCCACCTCCTTCTTCTCAAAGTTGGCCACCTCCTTCTTCTCAAAGTTTGCCACTTCTTGCTTATTTGCCTCCTGCTCGCCCTGCTCCTGCCGCTTGCTTTTGCTTTCTTCTTCCCAGCTTCCATGCCATTTCCTCTTTTGGCCATACCCGCAGTTGTCGCACCAGCCTCTGTTCCTGTAAGCTTGGACCCCACACCTTCTGCACCAGCCTTTCCAGCTGGCTGCAACTTTCCCACCATCAGCTGAGGAAGCTGGGTTGGGGTCCGAGGCTTCACCAGGCTGCAAGCTTTGCAGCAGCTCCTGCACTTTTGCCCAGCCTCCTTGCCCTCCTTGGTCCAGCTGGTTGGCCAGCAGGTTCACAATGGCTTTTTGCACAACCTTCCTTTTGGCCAGCCTCCTGTCCCTGCTGTTGCCTTGCTCAAGGTCAAGATCTCCAGCTGCATCATCTGACGTCCAGAATCCTGGCCCAGAGCTCAAAGCCTGCAGCAACTTGCTGCACATCTCTTGTTCGTCAAGCTGCTGCTGCTGCTGCTGCTGCTGTGGCAGCTGCTGCGGCAGCTGCTGCTGTTGCTGCGGCTGCTGCTGCTGCGTCTGCAGCAGATGCATGCTCAAGGGCTGCATTCGGACAGGCCCCTGGCCCAGCCCTTGCTGCAGCTGGGCGTGCAGCATGGCTTGCAGCTGCTCCACAGTCATGATCCCAGGCTGCATGTTATTCATGCTTCTCACCAGCAAGTGTTTTACTTGCAAGCTAATCTCAGCTTGAGCCATGGAACTGCAGCACCAACAATTAATGTGTGTGTGCTCAAACGCTTGCAAATCAGCTCATGCAAGATATTCCTGCAGCCTCTTCTGCAGAGGCTTGCGCGCGCACCCTCTTCTGCAGAGGCTGTGCTTTGCTTTCCCCATCCCCTTCTGCAGGGGAATTGCTTTTTCAGCAGAGGATTTGCTGTTTGTTCTCTTCTCCGCCCCTTCTGCAGGGGAATTGTTTTTCAGCTCCCCTTCTGCAGGGGCTTTCTGGCATAACAAACTTCCACAAAAAACAAGGTTTACTTGGTGCACCTCTTCTGCAGAGGCTAGCCCTCTATGAATGTGTTGCATGGATAACAAACTTCCACAAAAAACAAGGTTTACTTGGTGCACCTCTTCTGCAGAGGCTAGCCCTCTAGCAAGGATGAATGTGTTGCATGGATCCCTCTGATGTCTTTACGTGTGAGACAACCCCAAGCTATAGACAGCATGCCAAACTAATCATGCTTATTCTTCAGCATCTTCCAAACTTTGTGCTTGGCCAGGAGCATGATCTCCTCTTCTTTGGCCGTGTCCCCTGGCCTCAAATGAAGATCGTGTAGGACTTTGGATGCCAAGGCATCCAATTCCACCTTGTGGATTTCCTTGTGCCCAAAAGCAAAAATCTGGCCCACGCACTTCCCATTGTTAAACTTCTTAACACCAAACTTGTTGCCATTCTTGTAGTACTCCTTTCTGTAGTGGAAAGGGCTCTTCTTGCCATGCTCTGGCTGCTTCTTTGTCTTTAGCTTTGGGCTTTTGCGGCTTGAGGAGCTCGAGGAGCATGGCTCTTTTTCCTCTGCGCCTTGGCCTTGCTGCTTGCTTGCAGGCACTGGGGTGTGTGGTGCTTCACTTTGGAGATCTTCTTGCAAACCCTGAGCAGGGCATGGCTCATCCTCAGCAAGCCCTACCTCACCCTCAGCTGGCCCTGCCTCACTGGTCAGCATGGCAATGAGGGACAAGTGAACCAGATGATGACTTGGCAACCAGCTGCTGGCACTTCTCTGTGTTGTTCTTTGCCCTCCTCAAGTGGTAGAGCATGGTAGAGATCCTGTCAAACCTGCTTCCAGCCAGAGTAGATTCTTCAAGCTGGTTTTGTTCAACTCAGGTTCCAAGCTCACCGCCTTCAGGATTGAAGCTCTCACCTGGGTCAGCAGAAGCTGGCCTTCAGGCTGAACCAGCAGCAAGCTCTTCAGCAAGTCAAAGTGCATGGCTAAACTTTCTCCATCTGCAGCCTGTGCTTTGCTGATGGTCTCATAGGCACCCAAGTCCTGCCAGCTTTTATTGCTGTGCAGGGCCATGTCCAGCACTGACTGGTCCAGTGGTGTCACCTGCTCCCTCTTTCCCATTGCGCCTATGTGTTGACTGCAAGATCTAGGCCAAACGCGGCAACTGCAGTTTTCAAACATCTGCAATGATCTGATGCAGTCTGCCTCTTGGTCGCTGCCCATTTCTGAGGCAAGCAGCATGCCCTTTGATCTGTCCCCTTCTGCGAGCTGCAACCATTTCATAAACCTGCATTCATTCTAAGAAACCTTACAATCGAAAAAAAGATTGATATTTTGGTTGAAAAACACTTCAAAAAATATCAATCTTTTTTGGAGAAAATATCAATCTTTTCCTTCAAAAAAAATAGCTTTAAAAAACACTTAAAAACACCTAAAATATGCGAATATCAATCTTCATTTTCATGGATTGATTTTTTTTGATCCTGGATCCTCTGGGAAAGCTTGGTCTCAACCCAATTGCAGCAGGCGCCCAAGGCCGCCGAGCAAACGGAATGGTGGAGCAGACAGTTCAGGTCAGCCGTTTGCGTGGAGCAGTGTGAGCAGAATACAGGCTGTGTGGCGCCGACTGAGCATCCCTTGCATTCATGGTGTTTTCGGCACGCAGCTTGGGTTTTGAATCGTTTCAATCCATTTCATGGCATAACCGCATTCGAGCATGCAACACAGAGCGAATACGCAGGAAAGATTGTCTCTTTCGGGGAGACTGTCATGGCGCGTGCGAAGTGGCTGGCTTAAGTCCATCTGGCAAGATCGCAATTTCAGATTTGCATATTGTTTGCACGAGATCTGGATCTTTGCTGTTGACCCGATGTGTGAAACGCATACCGGAGAGTGCGCGCTGGGATAAATCAATGCATGATTGTGTCAGAGATTTTAGCTGGGGTCATCCCGGATTGACTGCTGGGCACTTAGCGTATGTGACAAAGCATGGAAAGCAGGCGCAGCAAGTGTTGAGTGAATATGTGCACCCCATTTTGCCTTTCAGCACTCATCGATAGTGGTCAGTTGTTTGGTGCAGATTATCCTGTGAAAGCACTCAGCCCTGCAGATGAAGCAGGATCGGGGCCTGTGTCGGAACCTGTGTCGGAGGATCAGAGCGATGCAGGAGGTGGACAGCCTTCAGAAGTGATGGATCAGGATCAGGCTGTTCCAGCAAATGTGCGTGGCGAAGTTCATGGGTTGCCCGCACCAGAAGACGAGAGGCCTCCAAAGCAGGCCAAGGTGGAACCTCAGAACTGCAGCGCCTGGTGGGTTGGCGAGCCCACCCACATTCGCAGCAGCTCTTCGGATCGTTGCAGATGGCAGTATTATGCGCGTAGTTGGAGGCGAAAATCTTGAGCACGTAGACAAAGTTCTGACTGGAGAAGTTACGGAAGCAGAAGCAATGGCTTTGGAGAATTATTTGGACAACGAGTGCAGAATGGATGCAGATGACTATTTTGCAGAAAACTGGATAAATCCGGAAGATGTGAATATTGCAGACGCGGTTGCAACGCATGAGAGAAGGGAGACGAATTTTCCTGGTGAGTTGACTGGGTGCAACCCGGGCGTATTATCCTGTGGCTCGGTTGATGAGCCGCAACTGGATGAAGAGACGCTGGCAGCTCTCAACGCTTTAGCAGAACGTGTGGAAGTGGCTAGACTTGCAGCAACGGGGGTCTTGCGAGAAGTGACAGACGCTGAGGAGCAAAGCGCGATGCGCGAGACTCGTCGGAGCTTGAATGCTCGTTTCGCGCGTATGTGGCGCAGCAAAGTTGTTGGTCAGCAAAGCAAGTGGCTGAGGCAAGCTAGGCTCGTTGCGAAGGAGTTTGCTCACCTTGATCCCGAGCGTGGTGGCGTGGAACGCAGACAGTTGAGAAGGCAGTCGTAGCCGATGTGCCGCAAGACGAGGCACGCACGGCACCACGCCAAATGGGAAGCATTACCACAAGCAGAACTGCAAGTGGATTCAAGGCCGACAAGTCTCAGCTGTATCCGAACGTGTTGCAGTTGGGGCGCATTACCAGAAGTGGTGCTGTACACGCATAGCTGTGTAGCTCAGGACCTTTTGCATTGCATTGCATGGCGCATTGTGCAGATGAATCTTTTACTCCTGTTTCAGATTAATCTGAGGCGGGGTGCTAAACCTTTAATGCACCGTACTTGTGGCTATGTGTAAGACCTCGTAGCCCTCATTACGAATCTGGTTGTACAGTTGTTCGCATGACGGTTGTGTCTCATGAGAACACGATTTGATCGTAAGGCGTTTCGGTCCAAAAGATTCGCACTGCAGCAAACAATATCTCAACAAATTCTTGATTTGCAAAAACAATGTCACATGCCTGCCTGCTTGGAACTTGTTTGGTTCCAGCTGCTAGCTTGAGAAGAATGCAACAGCCCCACGAACAATAGCAACAAGCCGGCTGCCAGGCTGCATTCATTTACTGAAGTAAGTTACTTGGGATTGTTGAAACGATTAGATTTATAATGCTCAGCAAGCAACGATAACACATTATTGCCAACCATGACACAAGTGATGGCCAGGCAAGCCACTGCCGGGTTTTTGAGTCAACAACAACATCCTGATATGTTTGACGTCATTGACAGATTGTCATTTTGTGTTTGTATACCGCTTACTGATGGCCGGGAGTCTGCGCAATTTCTGACAGCCCAGGCTCATTGACGTGAGTCTACCTACGTCACGTGTAAGAGTGTCAAACTCTGTGTCCCAGGCTTGCCAGCATTGGTGTGAGGCTTTTTTGTTCTTAATTGATTTGTAGTTGCTTGAACCTAGGGTTGCGCACTACGGGAGTGTTGTATTTAGTAATTTTAATAATAGCAAGTTGCAGTTTTAGCCAGATGTTTAGTCTCTATTTCAATCAGTTAGGCAGGACTTCGTAGTTAGTAGTAGTCGTTGCAGTAGTTGTCGCAACTGAAGAAGCAGCAGCAGCAGTAGAAGTATATTGTCCTGTCTACTAACAGCTACTTGTTGTAATAGTCGTAGTCGTAGTTCATAACACTTTATGAGTTAGCTGTTGTGAAGCAGTCGAAGTAGTATCTTAGCAGTAGTAGTAGTTGTCGTTGTTGTTGCTGTTGTAGGAATACGAGTAGGAGTAGTAGCGGTAGCAGCAGCAGCAGAAAGAGAAACAATAATATTAGTTTTGTTGTTGCATTAGTAGAGTAGTAGTAGTAGTAGTAGTAGTAGTAATAGTAGTAGTAGCAGTAGTAGTAGTAGTAGTATTAGTTGTAATAGTTGTAGTAGTAGTAGTAGTAGCGCGAGCATTGTACCAAAATTTGTAAGTATCAAGTTTGTGATTTTTTTGCAGTGTAGGAGAAGTTTTGTCAAGGCTCGCAGAAATACACCGGGGCTTGTCTACAGTAGTAGTAACAGTCTGTAGTAGTAGGTAGTGGCTAGTGGTCGCCTTGCCAGCGGTGGTGACTATAGGACTTGCAATTTGGAGCCAGGGAGTAGTTTTAGTGCTTGGTTACTTGCTGTTCTTAGTGTGAGTAGTAGTAGTAGTAGTAGTAGTAGTAGTAGTAGTAGTAATAGTAGTAGTAGTAATATTGGTCAGTTGTAGTTGTATTAGTGGCATGTGGTAGTCTAACTTAAACCCAAACTTAGCCTCTATAAGTAGGGGGGTCTGTCGTTTTCGCCGTACCCGAAAATAAAAGCGTAAACAATCACGTAAATAAACCATGGTTGGCCTGGCCCTTAATAGAAAGAGTCCGTAAATACTATGGTAAATAGTGAGGTAAATAGTTGTAATTCATTTTCGCTTGCCCGATCTTGAGTGACCGTGCGTGAGCTGGACTTAGTGGAGCCGAGGACTAGGAACACTGAGTCTTGTCATACAACGTCCGGTATGTCCGGTCATTGGTTATGCCAGCTGCGTGAACAACATTAAGAATATTTGAGGGCTCTTTCCAACAATCAAGATTTAGTCAGCTTATTGTTGGGCGACCTTGCGAGGGCCAATCTTGAACAACATCAAGATTAACGTCTATATTCCTAACATGCGCCTGTCAATTCCGTGGGCGGCGCCGCGACAATTTTCCGGATGGGTTTCTGCCGCAGCCTCCCGCGCGCGCGGCGCTCCCACGATCGGGTTGTGGATCGAGCCATCTCAGAAAAGAGGGTCATCTTTTGCAACTTCCCGCGCGCGCGCTCCCGCTTAAGAAAAAGCTATAAGTTTGCGCCGCAGCCTCCCGCGCGCGCGGCGCTCCCGTGATCGGGTGGGTGAAGCAAGCGGCCCCGGGACAGAAATTTAATCTTGTGGGACAGATCCTCAGATTCGAGTCACAGGTGGCCGATGCCATGTGATCCGACAAGAGGCCGTTTTTTCAACCGCGCTCAGGCCGCGAACTCCAACCAGAACAAGCCATTTTAGCCAAAAGCGGTCCATGGACATTTTTCCCGGAAGCATCGCGATGGGCTCTTCCGCGCGGAGCTCTCGGACCAACTTGCATAGAGTCACTTGCGCAGAGTCACACATAGAGCCAAGCAGTGCAGGGAGCCAAGTGCACACCAGGCAAGCGCATAGAGCTAAGTGCATAGAGCCAAGTGCATAGAGCCAAGCGCAAAGGAGCCGAGCGCATAGAGCCGTGCGTAGAGCCGCCAAGTGGATAGAGCCAAGTGCGCTTCGGCGTTGGTCAGACCATCGTACGCGGACTGACGCTCCAGCAACCTTAGCATAAGAGGGTAATCAATGCCAAATTCATCCAACAATAAGAAATTTTGCCAATGAACTAAACTTACTAATTTTGTAAAATTCATACTGGCTTCTATGTTTAGATATTCTATTACTCAATGGTTCAATGGTGCTACCCATTTAACATGTATTTTTCTCATATCTTGTTTTTATAGATGTTACATTTTAATGGTTGTTCTCCGTACATTTTATCTCAGCAAATCTTTAAATGTCAATTAGGTATCATCCTCTGAATTACGTTTTTGTGAAATATTTTCTGATTCCATCATATCAATATAAATACAATTAGCTTAGTTTTTCAAGTTTCAAGACGGCAGACGCAAGAGCGCGGAGCCCTGCCCTAGCGCCTTTTTTTCCAAAGACTTGGAAGAGCTCAGGCGATCACGCGGCTCGCCCAACACAAACGCGACGGCCGCTGCTAGTTCCGCAAGGTCCGCCACGTAGAATATGTGTTGCGCACCATGCCGGAATCAGCGTGATTGCAAGTCTGCTGGCCCTCCACTTACCTCTCCAACAATGTGCCTGGACTTTCAGAAGATTTGTCAGGCTTGGAGATGCGCCTGGCAGGGAGCACACAGCAGTACAAGACAAAGACTTCGGCAACCGCACAAGCGCGGAAGCAATGAGTTGAGCTTTTGTGTTAAATATGTTGCCTGGGGGCATAGTTGATACTGAGAAACTCTGACTAACACATCAATGCGCAGCGCGACTGAGAAGTTGGCCCACACATTTCAAGGACGTTTGCCACAATCACTTGTTGCACATGCTGGTGCGAAGCACTAGCAGCACATGCACATGAATCAACTGCTGTGTTCAGCTTACGTGCGTTGCTGGCGTTTGGCCATGGGTTTTTCGCCCAGTGTGAAGTCCTGTGCAGAAAATGCCAGTTTCTTGCACCCGCATGAAATGTGGCACAACTGGTTGGTTGAATCAGCTTTCAGACTGAATCACAACGCAGACAGTTCACGGCGCTTTCCAAATCATGCATTGAACTGGCAGCAGCAACATTCTGCATCAGTCAGGACAAGTTACAGTGAGTGGTCAAACGGTATCAATTCAGATTGCCAGGCAGCGAATGGCTTGCGCTTGCGCTGGATGATGCTCGGAGTCGAGCAGCGCATCCTTCACACTGGTAAACGAGCCATCTGGGCCTTTCACTGCAAGTCCTCCATTGCCCATGAAGGGAGTTGCCAACTGCAGCGCGCGCAGTGGGCTTGTGTGCAACTGCAAAGATTTCATAGTTGATGCACCAAGCACGCCCAAGCAGCAACTCATGCGACGCGTGCCCAGCCAACACAGGTCGCAAAAGCAAATGTGTTTTGGTAAGCAAGAGCTCTTGGCTGCTCTAATACGCTGAAGTGACCAAGGGTTGGTGCCAGGAAGTACAGCGAACAAGATACAGAAGCCAGTGAGTCTGGCTGACACCCAAGAGCTGCAGATTGTGCCAAGCCACACTAAGCTCTTTGCTTTCAGCGGCAGTGTGCGAGGTGTCAAATGAACAACCTGACACATCGACAGGTTGCCAACACCTGAGAAATACTCAATGTACGCCCAAGGCCAAAGGCAAGAGCAATGCGAATAGAGCAGGCGTTCCACCTGCACGATGCACCTGGCATTCGTTGAGAACCGCAGTGCCAACTCTCGCTTTCAAACGAATCAAATTTAAGTAGCAGTTGAGCTATCATAGAACTCAATAGTGTCAGTGTCTGATCAGTGGCAATCTTAGCAAGGCAGCCCAAGTGGAAAGCCCAGAAGCACACGAAGAAGAATGTCAGCGACAAATAATTCAACGAGAGATCGATCGTCATCACTATATCGCTTTTTACTTCCTGCTCCTCCTTGTTTGCAACCGCCGGCAAACGCCACCGCCACGCCACCGGGGACCCGCCGCAGAATTCGCCCTAGTGTTTCTTCTTGTTCCTTTGCCTCAGCTTCGGCTGCTACGTGCGCGGGATACTGACGGTGAGCGCGGCTAGGCGCCAGTCCCTCCACGCGGTGTTCCCAACTACTAGGATAGTGAAAGGGCACATGTAGGGATGCAGGGATTTTTGATGTGTCCAGGCACCCGCAAACTACCATTGACCGCCTCCAGTGAGCGTCGCACACGGGCGCAGGTAGGCCGTTTGACCACCACTGGCCACGGTGCGCGACTGCATCTGCATTCCTGCCTTCCCATGCGCGCGTGTGAGGCGCCATGGCCAGCTTGAGCCCCGCGTCGGCAAGTGGATGAGAAACCAAACTTCGACCGAACACAGCGTTAAAAACGTCCAAAGGCATGCGACCCCAAACCCGAAATGACACAGAGACCTCTTCTTCAGTTGGCGCTGCAACGCATGACAAATGCTCAATGTGTGGCACCAGGGCTGTCTCGTGTTCTACATGAGCGTGATCCTGAAGCTCTAGATGCTCACCCCAAACCGCCGAAGAAAGAGAATCGTAAAACGTCCTCAGTTTTTGAACCTCGACCATGCGAAGGGTTGCGCGCGGCTTGCAGGAATCGTAAAAAGTCCCCAGTTTTTGAACCTCGACCACGCGAATCTCCGCAGAGGGTCGCGCGCGCATGTTAAACATCGTAAAAAGCCCCCAGTTTTTGAACCTCGACCACGCGAATCTCCGCAGAGGGTCGCGCGCGGCTTGCAGAAATCGTAAAAAGTCCCCAGTTTTTGACCTCGACCACGCGGATCTCCGCAGAGGGTCGCGCGCGCATGTTAAAATTCGTAAAAGTCCCCAGTTTGTGAACCTCGACCACGCGAATCTCCGCAGAGGGTCGCGCGCGGCTTGCAGAAATCGTAAAAAGTCCCCAGTTTTTTTCATCAACCACGCGGATCTCCTCCCGCCCCGGCGCCTTAGAAACCTAAACTAACTTACATAGCTGCTTACGCCGAAGCTCTACGCAAGCTCTACCTAACCTTGGCTTTGTGCCACTTGGCTCTGTGCCACTTGGCTCTGTGCCATTTGACTCTGTGCCACTTGGCTCTGTGCCACTTGGCTCTGTGCCACTTGGCTCTGTGCCACTTGGCTCTGTGCCACTTGGCTCTGTGCCACTTGGCTCTGTGCAACTTGGCTCTGTGCCACTTGGCTCTGTGCCACTTGGCTCTGTGCCACTTGGCTCTATGTAACTTGGCTCTGGCAACTTGCTCTGTGCAACTTGACTCTGTGCAACTTGGCTCTATGTAACTTGGCTCTATGTAACTTGGCTCTTTGCAACTTGGCTCTATGTAACTTGGCTCTATGTAACTTGGCTCTATGTAACTTGGCTCTATGTAACTTGGCTCTATTGTAGCTTGGCTCTATGTAACTTGGCTCTGTGTAACTTGGCTCTATGTAACTTGGCTCTATGTAACTTGGCTCTGTGCAACTTGGCTCTATGTAACTTGGCTCTATGTAACTTGGCTCTATGTAACTTGGCTCTATGTAACTTGGCTCTATGTAACTTGGCTATGTGAGGCGCTTTTGACAAAACTTTTACGCCTGCAGGCATGTCAGCATGGGCACTGGTTGATGAAACCGGACGGAAGCAGGGTAGCCATGATTAATTTCTGCACGTTGCGGGCTTGAGGGTGAGAGTTAGACAAGGCCTCTCCCGTCCGCATATTGCCCTCCGCCCCCTATACCCCCCCCTACACTTTTAGCCCCAAATCAAATACACACACCAAATCAACCCTTTTCGCACCTCCATATCATCACACGCACCAACTTCAACACCAAAAATTACACATTCATACACCCGTCTTCATTTCTCACTCATCTTCTCACTTTCATCATCAACTCACAAGCTCATTCAAAACAACAATCAGAACCGCATACCATCTTCGCACCACACAATAAGCAATTTTCAACAAGCATACCAACATCTCACCTCAAGATCCCAAGATCATCCTTCTTCTCCCTCCTCCCACCAACGCACTAACAAGCCCCCTTATCCGTTTCTTCACAAACTCAAGCAGTCTAAAATGAAACCCCAAAATTTCTGTTACCCTCATCCCCCCAAAACGAAAGAACACCACCTTTCCCGCCCAAACACCCCCATTATATACCCTGGATGGTAAAATGCGGGCTGAAGACACAAGTCTTGGTCAATTCCATTTTGCGGGCAGTATTGGCTTATGCAGTTGTCAGAAAGCATCACACTGCATGTAGGTTCACACCCTCAGTGGCGCACATATTTGCAGCGGTGAACGCAAGAAACTCCACCCTGTCACAGAAGGTGTCACACGCAGAGCCTTGGTCTTCAGGACAACAAACTAGCCGTTATCCCCATGACACGCATTGTCATGCGTAGTGGGCGGCGCTATGTGCTTGCATGGTTGCTCGCTTGCTGTTGGTGTTTTGCAGTGAGCCCTCAGCAGTCCGTTTTTCCGCATTGCCGTCTCCCAGAAGTGATGATGTTTCGGAGCTTTTGACAAAGAAGTTGTCGGAGTATGAGAATGAGCAGGTGGAGAACTGGATCAGGGCACAGCTGGTGGATTTGGAGTATTCAGATGTTGCAGATGCAGCGTGCAAGGCGCTTGCTGGTTACAGGAGAAAGGGTCTTTTGCTGCTCTCTTTTGATGACCTCCTTGCGATTCTCACAACCATTGAGGACACCAGCATTCGACAAGGAGTGGCAAGACTGCTGTACAACCTCATCCAGAGAGGTGTTCCACGAACCGCACCCGCTGCTTGGAGCAACCCTTGCACAGACTGTGATCCTATTTTGACATATCACATTTCGCTTCTGTTTTGTGGTTGACGTGTAGGTGTGTGGGTTTGCCCTTTCCCCCTGCAGGTTCTGGCTGATGCCTCTGACATAGACATAGATTTTGCCCGTGCGTTGGAGAAGGCGGAGTTGGACGCAACTGGTCAATTTTTGGAGACAGACGAGGGCAGTTTCAAGCAACACCAAGATGCAGAAGTGTGGAATGATAGGACATTCTACGTCAGGGACTGCTACAAGGATATTGCAGACATCATGAATGCCACGCAACCCGGCACTATGTCGCTTTTGGGCTCTTTGGGCATCGACAAGTCCAATTTCATTGTCTACCTCATCTGGCGCCGCTTCCAAGACCCCGAGTTGAGCAAATTTCCAATTTTTGTGCATAGGGGCGACAGAAGGGTGCAGTTTCTTGAAGGGGCAACAGCCACGACGGGGCCATGGTGCGGAGCCCACAAGCCCTATACATCATGGATGCCAGCATTGATGTGAAGAACGAAGTGCAGTGCCAGAGCCTTTGGATCACCTCTGCGAGGAAGCCAGAATCTCCGGCCTTCAACACAGAGCATTTCAAATATGCCGACAACTGCTGCGGGCGTTTTTTTTCATGGACTTTGGAGGAGATGCTGGATGACGAGGTGGCGAGGCTCCACGGATTGTCAAAGAAGGTTGTTGAAGAGCGCTTTACTTTTTTTGGAGGCACAGGCAGTCAATGACAGGGAGAGGCTTGATGAGGCTCTGCAGGACCCTGAGACACTATCAAGCCTGAAGATTGCCTCCGACATGAAAGTCATCAGCAAAACCACACACTTGCTGGTGAAGATGCACCCGACAGAAGGTTTTGGACGGTTTGCTGTAAATATATCTTCAGACTATGTTGCACAAGAGCTCGTAAAGCGAAATAGGGCAGACAACGCCAGAGAGCTTTGGAAGGCAATGCGGGCAGGAATGCTCACTGGCACAGGACCTGTGCTCTTTGAACAGGAGTTTCACAACTTCATGCAGGACAAAGGCATCAAGAAGTTCAAGCTTCGAGCACGATGCCTAAGTGATGGTAGAGAGGAGGACCTTCTATTAAATGGCGCTCTGGACGCTGAGCTGGCTTCAGGCAATCCAAAGGCGAACGTTCAACCCGAAAAATACTACCTGCCACAGAAGCGCAACTTTCAAGGGATTGATTCCTGGACCTCAGAAGGAATGTTTCAGTTGACCATCGCAGGGAGCCATCCTATCAACTTTGGCAATGCCAACTGTCAAGTGTTTAAGGTTCTTCGAAACCTGCATTCAAACTTTGCCAACGGCAAAGTGCGGCTCTACTTTGTTGTCCCGGACTCCCGTTTCGACAAATGGAAGAAAGTGCAGAACATTACTCCGCCAGAGGCGGAAAGCATCATTGAACAGTGGGTAGTGTGTTTCGAGGAGAACCTTCCAGCATGATGCAGAGGAACGCCGACGAAAACTTGCGTGCTGGGAGAGGCAATTTTGCTGATAACCTTGAGGCTGCTGTTTTTGAAGCGTGCAAAGAAGGAGGTTCAGGGTCCACTTGTCAATGTGTGCTATTGACTCAAGCTCTACACCCTGAGCAACTCTGCACGCAAGTAAGGGCGAGCCATCCCTTCAACGGAATAGTATTCTTGTTTTAGTTTCTTTTTAACCCCTGAAACCTTGTATTTGACACTGCTCCAATTGGATGTGCGTTCTTTCTCGGAAATCCTTTTTTTGCGGTAGATCTTGACCTCGTCTCCAACCCTAACAGGGGGGTATTTACGGGTTTTCACTCTGTTCATTTCAAGTCTTATTTTGACTTCCATGTGGCTACTATCTTTATGTGCTTCATTTGCGGTCATGCCATGTGCAAAATGGTTCATTTTACTGTTATATGCCAGTATGATCTCGGGAATGTAATCAACCCATTGAATATTAGCCTTTCCCTTTTCCTCGTCTGCATCAACCCTCTTGAAAAGCATATCCTTAAACGTGCGAATGAAACGCTCGGCGAAACGGGGGTGCCCTCGTGTTTTATAGTTTTGGATCCCTTCGTCCTTGAAAAAATAACAAGATCTTGGGTATTGAGACTCCCCTCATCATCTGAATAAATTAATTTGGGCTTCCCTCCCATTTTGTTTAAACCCTCCATGATCCCAGCCGTGATGTCGGCAGGTTGCTTGGATGCAATAGGCACCACCGCGGCTTTACGAGAGAATACATCAATAAGCAATAAGCCTATCCTATATTTTTGATTATCTAAATCATTTTTTGATATATAAATTGACCCAACTGATATCAGGGGCAATGAATGAATTGTATCTAGACAGTTGTTTTTTCCTTTCCACGCTCTCTTGAAACCACTCCTTGACATCCTGCATTGTTATGGATGCATCTTTCTTTTTGCATATTTTGTCTTTATTACTCATATAAATAATACTACAAAATAAAATTCAATATGATATTTTGTCACTGAAACACCGATTGCACGAAGCATAGAAGGCAATGACATTATCCTTTGTATGGGGTAGATCATTACACAACCTTTGACAAGTCAGATTAGAATTTATATTGCCAGAATCCATGGACAACACAAAGCCACAGCCACAATTTGCACACTTTCCATTGACATTGTCCTTCGACGATTCAGTATTTACATAATGTTCTTTTGGGATCTCAGTTTTGTTTTTACGATCCTGTTCCTTGTATGCTAACACCTTTCTATCAAAATAATTCATAATGCATTTTGCGTTAAATTCTTCATTTAAACCACTACTGTATTTGTAAAATTTTACTCTGCTTAAAGCCCTTGCCCGAGTGATTCCCGTCCAAAGCCACTCGCGAGTTATCAAATAATGATTCCAATCAAAAATGGTGACATCATCATCTATAGAACAACCTTGAACAGAATGAGAAGTATAACAGAAAGATAAAATGACTTCTTAAGATACCAATATGTAGCGTGATCTCTTCACGTGTTTTAATATTAGCAATGGTAACCCAAGAATCGGAAATATTAATGATCTCATACCTGAAATTCATATATATTTTATAGGTTTTTGTTTTCTTATACTCTCTGCAGATCATAATCTCGCCAACTTCAAACTCATGTTTTACCCTGTCGTTTCCTGATTTGTGTTGAAACTTCCTTGCATGTGTTATTTAAATATGCGATGTTACTCTTTGTCCCTGTTATGTCATCAGTATATTTAAAATACTTATTGATGAACTCAAGTAGTGGCACTTGATGCTCAAAGATGTCAGCGTATATGTTTTTAAGCTTGTCCTTGTCCTCCTGAGTCTTCAATTGCTTGCACTCTTCCAAAAACAAATGATGGGGAAAAATGCTATCAATACATTCATTCATATAAATCTCGTGTTTCTTAGTGTTAGTCAGTGCTTTTATGGGGCTCAATTGCTTGGCATCACCAGTAGCTAATATGATTTTGTTAGCCCTGTGTTGCTCTACAAAGCCCTCAATTTTTGCCAACACAAAGGTATTATTAAAGCAAATCTCATCAAACACAACGACATCAAACATTGAATGATCGTATTTCTCTAGCTTCTCGTCATTGACTGCTATACTGAAGAATTTATTTACAGTGACGCTTTCCACTTCGCACTCCAAGCCCAGATTATTGGTAGGAACCACGAACAACACTTTATAACCCTTGAGTCTCTCCATGTTCTTGCAGATGGTGGACTTCCCCGCTCCTGCGAATTTGGCCTTGATCATCAAGCACCTATATTTCTCAACAAGTTCCACCAATTCATTTTCATCGTACTCAGTAATGATGTTAACTCTCTTACTTTTGACAATCGGGATCTCAACATATTCACTTCTTCTGTTCATACAACTGCTTTCCTGCATGATGGATCTCATCGTGAGTCTTGGCTAATTTCCACCCACCGATCCCATCGTGAAAATCTAGCAACTGCTGAGTCTTTCTCAAACCAAACTTATTAAAACCCGAACAGTCCACGACAAAAGCGTCGCATTTGACACTCGATACCTTAACATTGTTATCTGTCAATTTTTGATATGCGCATTGCATTTGGAAATTATGATACTGCAATAGCATTTCTTTAATAAAACGAAACCCATTGGACAACTCGCACCTATCAACCACATTCAGAATGTAATAAAGCGAGCCATTTTTTCACATACTTTCCTGTCCCGACACCACACCCCGTTTTCATCAAACTCTTCAACCTACTTGGCTGTATGCTTACTCATCATGTTTAGCTTCCCCCCTGCATCTGCCTGAAGGCCGATCGCGTCACTGAGATCAGCAAAAACGAATGATCTCTGACTGCTGTTCTTACTTTTTTCCAACAAGCCAAAAATCGGGTTGGCTATCATTGTTTAATTGCCTTGTCTTCTTCAATACTTTCGCTTATTCGCTTCCCCCAGAGTTCCTCAACCAAAAATTTATAATCTACCTTGTGAATGAAATGTGGCTGTTTGTAGTGAGTAATGAACAACTCGCCAGATGCAACAAGTGGCATAAAATGCTTAAGAAACACACCATAAACTATATTAGTATCATTATTAAAAAACAGATTGTGATGTGTCAGTTCTGATTTTACCAAATATATATTTACATCCTTGATCTTACATTTACTATTGTAAGCTTTCCAATTATCAAACTGATTAAAAACTCCAATTCTGGTAATCCTATTAAATGCATCTCTAAACGCTTTGTTCATGTCGATCTCCTGTTTTGGAACATCCAATTTATCCAAGCCCTTGAATAACTCGCCTTGTGGGACGATGGTTCTATAATTATTCAAAACTTGTATATCGGTAGGACTGTAATAAGACTTGTGATTTGGATTGAATAGTTTCTTTTTGAATGTAAACATAGCTTCAGTCATATTGTTGTAGACTGTTTCTCTGTCTACCGTGATGTCATTATTGATCTGATCGTCTATCAGACACTGTGCCCTAATATTTAGATACACATTGTTGAAGTCTGCCCTCAATTCTGAAATAGTCCCTGCTTTGTGAACAATCCTGCATTCATACCCAATATTTTTGAAATCGCAAAACAATTTATTTAGATCATTCTCTCTATGAACTAAATCTAAAAAGTTCTTTTCCTGTTTGTCGGTTCTGTTCGCAATTGTTGCATTAACCATTTCAAAAATGTCACCAATAGTAGAAAACATTTTGCAAATCGATGGCTTCTCTCTATCACTTATATGATAGTCGGGTCGTGCCTTTACTACAAATGCATCATCATTGTTTTGTCTCTGTTCCAATCTGTTAATATTATTATTCAGTGTGTAGATATGATTATTTTTGACCATTGCATAAAGGGCTCTGATGTTGCGGTCAAACATCTCTGGCGAATAAGTATAAATGATTTTTGCCCAGTTGGTCTATTATTCTCACTCGCATTCTGTATTTCATAAATACCGGGATCATGTCATCAATTGACGCCCCCGACTCTGTGAATTCCTGTTCTGTTTTATTTATTAGTTTTAGTATCATCCCTCGCGACATTGGGTCTTTCTTCTTGTTGTTCATTAGGGTATCTTTATAATAATCAGTGAGTGTATTCAACCAACATTGATTATCTACATAATTACCTTTCTGGATTGCTTCCATAAATGTTTCTTTGGATGTATCCAATTTGGTACACATGTAAGTATTACACATACTGATGTTTTCCGATCTTCTCAGGTTGGCTTGTCGTGGATTACTAGGCTGTCCACCTTCCACCTTTCTGGCTCTCAAGATCTTCAAGGCGTCAATATACCCCGTCTCTACGCTGTAAGCCACAGCGTTAGTCTTGTTGGTTAATCTCTTCTTGTTGATCTCGATTGTTTTTTCTGGTCAATGCCAACATACCCGCCCATAACATTTAGCATTGTTTCAAGTTCTGGGTCTTGGGCAAGTGTTACAATGAACTTTCTGAATAGATCATGATAATTGATTTTTAAGATTCGTTTGCCTACATACTCATCTATATTCGTACAACTCATCTATATTTGCCTACAGTTCTCTGTCTTGTCCATCGTTAGGGTTTGGAATTTTGCATGTGAAAGACGGCTTTTTGTTGTCACCTTCCCTAACACCTTCGCGGTAAAGCGTGACGTCTAATGTCCACGACTCATCATCGCCTTAGACTGCTTTACAATGTTAGTTACAGTGCTTCGTTTCATCCTAACATTCAATGGTAGATTTATACGGTTGTTTTGGACGCATTTTTTGTCCCATTTCTTGTTTTCCTTTGTGGTGGTGGCATTGATAAACCCATCAATAATAGTTGATGCGGTGCTAGACTGTGCAATTTTTCGCTGTTCATATAGATCTCTCTATTCGGTGGCTTTTTCCTTGGTATCGCCAACCTATCAATTTTTGAATTTAGTGACCTGATGCTATTTTTTGCAGTTTTTGACAATGACATAATGTATTTTAGATATTAATTATTAATATTTTTTCTTTGGGTGCAATCTAGGGAAGAACTCATATTTAAAATAATTTCCTATAAACTGCCTTAAAGAAATGTTACATATAATATTATAGTAATGATCACAGACAAACACCCCGATGACTTGACACTAGAAGAAACAAAAACACTGCTGGCGTATTATAACCGATAGAGACGATGAAGCATACAAAGCCAAAAAAGGCAAAATGCTTTAAACACCGCACATAGAAAAAGATTAGATAAAATGATTAAAGAGAGTGGCATTGAAATGACACCTGAAGAACACAAACCAAAACAAAAAACTGGCTTCCCAAGAAAATACAAATTTGAAGACTACTGGCTGAAAATGCCGAGTGGTGTAGAATAGTTGGTTTATTTAATCATTGATTATGATTAAATTGATCATTTTTTTAATAATTGTAATTCTAAATCGTTTCTCCATATCTTGGATCATATTATGTTATTTTAGTTGTTCTTTTTTATTTTTCTTGTTAAAGACTTCGTTCTCCAAATATTCTACACGATGGAGTAGTTTTGATAAAGCATCCCAACTAACACAAGCCATACGACCATAACACATCGTTAAGTATTCTCCCGAATCATGTACAATATTATATTTAGGATCCATCCTAATTCAGTTTTTCTAGTTTTTTGGTTCTTAACAAATGTTTTAAATCTTAATGTTTTTTACCATATTTATAGTGTCATCTTCTACATCTTCTATATTATCTTTCAATCTCTTATCATTATTTAAATTACATCCATTAAATGATGAAAATTGAGTACGTATTTAGTGCCATCAATATAACTATCAATAGTTGTTGATGCTTCTAACCTTAAAACAGCATCACTATTTAAATGTCTCAAATTGATTTTATGAGCAATTCCAAAAGTCATATCGCCGTCAATAGTCCAATCGCCTCGTAATTCGCTATTACTTCCACTATTCAAAATAATTTTATTGTCAGCATACGTTGCAGATAGTCCAACAACCAAATTAATAGAGTTTGAAGTGTTGCTATTCCTGATTATTACATCATTTGTATCGAGATACATTTTAGCATTACTAATTATTTGTTTTGAAGTGTCGCCAAATTGAACATTTCCACTCGGTGAATTTTGTAGTAATAAAGTATTTCCTGATACTGACTCAACCTGATTCACTTCAACTTTCTTACCAGAAACCATTGTTAAATCGCCACTTGTATATACATCACCTAATACATCAACTGGTTTATCGAGTATGGTTTGGATACAGCACCGTCGCACATAAAATATTGGTTAGAAGAATTACTAACATCACCAACACTAACAGCAACAAAATTAGTATGTGCCATACATAAACCTTCTGTAGCATCTGGTGTATATCTTCGTATTGAACCATTAATAGCAAAATTTGAATATGAACCATTGTTAAGATTAATTGCTTTATCAGTTCCTATAAATTGTACAGCATCAGTAAATCTCGCTTGACCAGCGCAATTAAGTTTATATCCAGCAATACCAGCGGCACCTAAACCAAATCTATCAGGACACCAAACTCTACCAACACCAGGATAACCTATTATAGTTTCCCATTGGCCATTAGCGCTACTCATCCACATTTGACCGTCGTTAAATTCTCTGTTAAACATCGTGAATTGAATATGTAATCCATTACTTGGTGCTCTATATTTATTACAAAATAAGGTATTACCGTTAATCATTGTAAGAGAGTCATGAAAGTTTCCCGGGCCCGACACTGATTGATTGCTTAAATCTAGTTTATCTAATTTTTGTAAATCCGTTGCTAATAAACTATTTATTGTATTTGAATTTTGAGTTATTAATACATCTTGTGTCGTGTTGTCTGATACGATTGAGGCAAATGTATTACTGTATGCGGTATTTGTATTAATAAATCCGTATCGTTTGTATATAATGTTGATACATCTGCTTGAATAGTTGTTTTTTTTCGGTTGTAGTCCAAGAAGCACCCGCTCCTTCTTGTAAATTTGCTATATCTGTTAAGATCGTTGATATTGTGTTTCCCTGCCCTGTTATATTATTAAGGTTTGTGTCAATTAATGAGATATGCGATGTTATTGTGTTTTGATGACTATTAACAAATGTCATATTACTACCTACAGTGTTATTTAATGTTGCTATTCCGTTTGTGTTTGTTGCTATGTTGCTATCGTGTGTTGTTAATACTGCTAAATGTGATGCTAATGTATTATTATGTCCTGTGATCAAAAACGAACTGGAACCAATACTGTTGTTAAACCCATTAATTAAAAAGTATTAGAACTAATACTGTTAGCATTTGTGTCAAGTTTAATTGTATTTGCTGATACAGTCGGTAGTATTGAAGTTATTGTTAGTGCGTGTGCTGTTACATTATTCAAGTTGCTTGTAATTGTTGCGTTTTGATTTACTTGTTCATCAAACATTGTTGTTGATGTTGCGTTAATTCCTGATATTGCTGATATGTTTGCATCTATCTTATTTTCTGGGCTAAAACAAGAGCATCAACTTCTTGAATTGTATAACCTCCACCTAATGATCCTGCTGTGTCTGCTAATTCTTGTTTTGTAGCATAAACACTGCTTAGGGTTGATGGTTCTGTTGAGTTTATTAATACTAATTCACTTGCTACAATTCTACTTGAGCCGTCTGGTGATAATGTTGAAAACATAATTTTAATACAGTAGGTTGTATAATAATTATATTTTATCTTTTCTTTCCCCTTGAACCAAATATACCTTTATTTAATGCGTTGTATTTTTCTTGCTTCTGTCTCAAATATTCATTTTGCAATAATTGGTAATGCTGTGCTATATTTTGTAGCAGGTTTGGAGGCGGTTGCGGTTGCGTTCTTCTTGGGGGCGGGGTGTTCGCTATTATATTGTTTTGTTGTGGTTGTGGTTGTTGCATCGCTTCGAGTGGTTGTTGATTTTTCTTCGTAATATTCTATCCTTTGAGGTTTTGCTATTGGAACTGCTTTTGATTTAGGTTTTATAGGCTTAGTTTCCATTGGTCCTTGGCAATTGCGTTCGTGACTGTATCTGTATGATTTTAGTGTTAAAGTTTTGTCACATTTTGGACATGTTGTTTTCTTTTCATTGCGTGCTTGAGTTTTTGAGTTGTTTTTAAGAGGTTCTACAGGTTCTAGTTCTTGTATTGGTTCTATTGTTGGTTCTGCCTTTGGTGCTTCTTCTTCTTCTTCTTGAATTGGTGGTAATTCATTTACTCAACTTCTGACATATATAATATCTTTTATATTTTGTCTATATTGTTACTATTTTTTGTCTATATGGACAAAATGAGAAATATTAATATTAATAATTTGATATTAATACCAGTAGAGCCGGCGAAGCCGGTGGGCGGAAGTTTCCAAAATGTAAAAACTGTAGTTCTCTTTCTCTGTTTGTCTTGATTCTTGTTCTCTTCTTCTTCTTCCTTTTCACTGTTTTCTTTTTTTCTTTTTTTCTTTTTCGTCATTCTGTCTTTCTTTCTTTCCTTCCTTCCTTCCTTCCTTCTTTTCTTTATTTCTTTCTTTTTTCTTTTTCTTTGCTTTCTTTCCTCTGCTTGTTTTTTGCACTGTTCTTTCTTTGGTCTCTTCTCTAACTATCTATCTGTCTATCTATCTATCTATCTATCTATCTAATTAGTTATTTATCTAAGTATTTACTATTTTCTTTATTTTCTCTATCTATCTCTCTATCTATCTAATCTATTTATCTCTCTATCTCTCTGTCCTATCTATCTATCTATCTATTTAACTAATCTATCTATCTAATTATCTCTCTCTAATTATTTATCTATCTATCTATCTATTTATCTATCTATCTATCTAACTCTCTCTCTCTTTTTTTATCAGCCCACATTAATTTCTAGCCGGGGGAGCACGCCAGCATCCACCCTTTTTCTACGCACGGCTGCTCGCAGCTTGTTCCTGAATACATGAGGCCCGCGCGGCCTGAGCCGGCACGCGCGGAGGCAGATCCACGAACGGCGCAAGGCCGCGCGGCCTGAGCCGGCACGCGCGGTCTTTGCCTCAGGGCCTAGGCGCTGGCAGCTGCCCAGTCCCAACAAGCAAACTCCATGCTCCGCGAGCGTCCGCCTCGCTCATGAGAGCGGCGACCCGCGCCTTGCTCAGCATGATCCACTGTCGGCTTGTCAGGCGGTCATCCACATCCAGGTTAGCTCGGCGCAACGCCTTCAGCTGATCCAGCTGCGGGCCCTTGAAGCGGTAAAGCTTGTCTGTCATGGCGGACACGCTACGCGCGAGGCCGGTTGAGCCGACAAGCCTCGCCTGTACCCTAACAGCTACTCCCCGTTGAGTGTTGAGTGTAGAGTGTTGTGGGTGTGTGTGTGTGTAGCCAGCTCAAGGTTGCGCTAAGACATACAAACGGCAGCGGACGAGGTGACGAACATGCAAAGCCTTTCGCAGCCCTCTCACGCCTCCTACAGCCCTGAGCCTTCAAGCCTTCAACCCTCTCTGTCACCCACCTGAGCCCAAGAGAACAACAGCTCGGTCCCTGTTGTCACCATGCTGAGTTCAAAACAGTATGTGTCGTCTTGTCTCGCCAAGCGACAGCAGTTCAGTTCAGGAGCGCGCCCTCTCGCACTTTTCTCGCGTCTATCGCGTCCTAGATCACGCAGCCGCGGCCTGAGCCGGCACGCGGTGGAGCTTTGGCGCCATCGCACTCTGAGGCTCGAGTATGCTCGTAGTCGCGGCTTGCGCCAGCACGCGACGGAGGTCAGGCAGCGTCACGATTTGAAGCTCGGAAATGTTAGGGCTTCCTTGAGCTTGGCGCACTTAGTCAGCGGCGTCATTGCCGCGTTGTCTTGGGTCGCGCGCCTTTTAGCTGCATCGGGAGTTCCGCTGATGTCCAGCTGCCATGCCCGTCTTTGCGCAAAGGGCGCTGCGTCCTCCTCCCTAGCCGGGAAGTGAAAGACCACCTGCCAGTGCAGAATGGCGGCATCGCCTGCGTCGTCGAAGTACACGTGAGGCTTCGCAAACACGCGGAGAAGCGTGCCCGGCCGCAGTCGCGCCACCGGCAGGCTATCCTTGACACTCAGGACCCACATAAACTGCGCTTGCGCAGACTCGTCGATGGCGCATCGACAAAGAAAGGAAATGCGAACTCCGCGCTCCAGCTCGTTGGTGGCCTGCAATGGCTCCGCGTCCGTCACGCGCACCAGCATCTCTGCATACTGAAGCTGCAAGTTGCCGGGGGCTTCGAGTTGGCCCGCGTCATCCAAGCTGACGTCGCTCAAACGAAGACTTGGGCAGCCTGGCAGGAAGCCATCGAATCCGAGGCGCGCAAGAGGCTTCGGAGAGCCCGCGAAGCTTGAGGGCTGCTCTTGCACGTGCACGACCTGCAGATAGTTGCGGGCCGGCCGCGCGGCCGCAAGTCCAGCGTACTCCTCCTCGTAAGATATTAAGAAGCGCACGCTCCATTTTCACTGCCGGATTTCGTGCAACGCGGCTTCGGTGCTCTCAAGACAACTGCCCGGCTGAGCCGCCAAGGCAGCTGTCAAGAGATCATCGGCCAAGCGTGTGAACAGCTTCATATCCACCGCCGCCGTGTGGTCCCACACCGAGACTTCCAAGCTGTAGCAAGCAAGTGCTGGTCGCATGTCTTACGAAAGCACGTCGCGCATCCCATGTAGTGCCAGTCGCCCGCGTCAGCGCGGAGGAGACTTGCGACGTCGGCGATCGTGCAGAAAGGCGTCTCCCAGACATCGTCGCTCGAGAACTTCTTCGCATTCTCAGAAGTCACGAACGAAGACACCGTGCTCAAGGACACGAGCGTGGCCGGGCAGGCAGCGAAGTCTCTGCTGCTGGACGCGTAAGTCGACAGAGCTCGCCTCTGCGTTCTACCGGCCAAGCTGCTCTGCATCTCTGCGGCGCAGGCCTCAGGCAAAGGTCGGAAGTGGCTGTGCTTCAGCCACTTCAGGCTGAGGCCGCCCTTCTCGCTGCGAGCAATGGCCAAGTTGCAGAGATCGAGTGCGATCTGGCGCGGCACGCGCTCGGCGGCCTGAGCAAGCTCGCCCCATGCCAACACGTCTGCGGACGAGACTTCACCGGGTGCCTTTCCAGGCTGATGCACTGTGAGCTTGTGGAAGCCATCTCTGCCGCTCTCCGCAGCTCGCGAAGAAGCCTCCGTGACCACTACGCGGACGTCGACGACCCCGTCCTTCAAGCAGGCCGCTCGATGTAGCAGCGTCGCAGGCGCTTGGTCCGGAAGAGTCGCCTCACCTTCCGCCTCTTCCGGCTCGGCGCGCGTGGTCTTGTCAAAGCGAAGGAAGAGACCGCAGTGCGAATGCGTGAACTTGCTCTTGGCCGGCTGCCGTCGGCTGAGCGTGGCGTGGGTCACCGATAGGATGCGCTGATCCACGAAAAGAGCGGCCGCGGCGCCTGCTAGTTCGCGCCATGCCTCCACCACCAGGAAGTCGCGGGTGCTCGGCCCGCAGGCTAAGTAGCACGAGAAGCGAGAGCCCTCTACGTGCTCTGGCGAGACCACGCGACCTAGCAGCCGCTTCTCAGCGTCCAGCTTGCCGGCCTGCGCGAGCTCCGCCGGCCGAACGACCATGGGCTTCTAGCCATGGCGCCGCCAACTACGCGCAAGGCCGGCTGAGCCGCCAAGCCTCGCTCGCACCCGGACGGTAACTGCAGTCTGAGGTGGCAGTGTGCTGAGTATCAGTATGTGTTTGCCTGCGTCAAGGTGTGTGACAAACCGTGTAGACTGTGTATGTGTATGACTGTGAGTGTAGAAGTGTGAGTGTGCATATGTTTTTTTGTTGTAGCCAGCTCAAGACAATGAAGCTGCAGGGTCGCACAATCTGGCCGGTCATTAAGGACATGCTTTTTAGGCCTTTTTTTTTGGGTGCTTTTTGTGGACCGAAAACCTTGTTTTTTTCGGGTGTGCATACTTGTCAAAACAAGTCGTTTTTCGGAAAGGTTTTTTTGCCGAAAATCTTGGGGAGGGAGGGGGGCCTTGATGTTTGGACAATCCGGTGGCTCAGAGAGTTGTTTTTGCTATGTCAGCTGTTAGTGAAACTTGGCGCACGTGCTGCCATGGACATTTACGGGGTTGACGCTGACGAGCTCGCGCATTGCGTGGCGCTGCATGTCATTGAAATGAAGATTGACGAGATTATTGTCAGGAAATGCAGCCGGGTCCTGCGGTTGATCATGGAAAGAACTGGGCGAAGAGCCGCGATGTTTCCTTTCGCAGTCGTTCTTGCTGGTATGGAGCGCGCGCTGATTTCGCCATTGCCTTCTGATGATATGGCCAGGGAGCCTCTTGTGCGGGATTTGTGCTCTCCAGGCTCTCCAGGACCAACGCAACTTCCACGCGTCACTGCTGAAGAGCGGGCCTTTGTGGAAGAGTCGACCCAGGTTCTGCACTTCTTGAACGAACTGGCCGACATTAACGAACCTTTTACACCATTAAAGATGCTGTTGGACAATGCTTATTTGACTTTGCGTAAGCTTGTCTGTTTACCCTTGAACTCTGACTGAACTTGCATCTAGAAAAGGCTGCGGAAACACAGCCTTTCCCCTGAGAGCCCGGCTCAGCTTAGGTTTTTGCTTTGCCTGAGAAGTTTGGCAACTCCTGAGTTTTACAAAGCACAAGGAAAAGCGTGTCTGTTTTGCTGCCAGCGTTGCGTGCGGCTCAGTGAGTTTTCGCCCGCCGCCCGCCCATTCGGTTCAACTGGCTCAGCTTCGGTTCGGCTTCAACTCGTTGAAATGTCCAGCTTTGTAACCAAAGCTGGCGAAGCCATGGCATCCAGGTACTTGGAGGAGGGCTCACCTGGCATTGTGCGGGGGAATTGCCTATACAAGTTGGCGGAAGACATCCAACGAATCACTTGCGGGCAACCAGACAAGATCCCTTTCTCGATGCTCATCAAGGTCTGCGAGACTCTGGGCCCTCTGTACAAAGACAACCGGATGAACTCCAAGATCATCAGCAAGCGCTGCGCCACATGCACTGTGCTTGAACACTTCTTCCGCCACAAGACACCGGTGACTGATGTGCGCTACAAGGACGGCTTGTGGATGTTTGATGAGTACGAGATGCTGCGGCCGATGAAGGGGAAGCTGAACAAGGTTAAGCTTGACGAGCTGCGCACTCTCCATGACCAAATGTTGCAGGTGAGCGAGGCCCTGGATGTGTGGGGCGGTCTTGCCGCTGGCCACGACGCAGAGTGTGTGTTTCTGGCCATACTCTGGCCAGTCCATGTCCTGATACAGGACTTGCAGCCGGTGCTTCGAGAGTTCATATACGAACACACTGCGGCAACACAGTGAGTGTTTGGGCTGAGCTTGAGGGGCTGCTGCAGCCTGAGAAACGATGTGTTTGCTGCCGCATGCTTGTTTGCAGGCAAGAAAAAGAGCACCTGGGGCAATATTTGTCAATTTGAGATGCTTTTTGTGCAATTTACTTTGCAGCGCTCTGGTCCAAACTGGCCTTTTTTTAGGGGAGCCATGATGGAACAGTCACCTGCGTTGCGCGCCATGACCGAGGCTGGGGCTCGACGACGGAAGATCGAGGCATTGAAAACGCAAATGGAACACCTAAAGGAAGAGTTGCAGATGGTGGTAGCTGTTGAGATCCTGATGAGGCAGGAGTACCACAATCTGGATTCGGCGCTGGACCTCATCGAGGAGTTCCAAAACACGCGCAATGGCAGGCAGCAGCTGTTTATTGATTCTGAGAGGGGCAGAGACTTTTCAGGTTGAGTCTATGCGCAGGATGTCGCTCCGCATGTGGCAGACGGCAATGGACACCACGGAGGTCATCGATCACAAATTGTGGCAAAGCACGCAGGAGCTGGAGAAGTTAGAGTCTGAATTGCGCCGGCGATAGATGTCCCATGTTTATACTGCCGGAGTTCCACGCAGCGCTGCTGCCGCGAAAACCAACTGCGTGCCCGCAGTTGGTTCTTGTTAATGGCCAACACCTCTGCAAATTCCAACGGTAGCTTAGTCTTGACTTTACACGTTTCGGGCGCAAGGTCGGAACAAGAAAAAGACCCTCTTACGCAAGGCTAATGGTGGTAGAGCTGCAGTCTTCGATTCGTGCCTGCGTTTGCTCGGGCGCGCCTGTGAACAGTTGGAAACATGTGTCAGGGATGCTGTGTTCATGTCGTGATGGTTGAATTGCCCGCCGCAGCTGTTAAGGAACATCTGTGGAACATCTGCGGAAACGCAGCTGTCAGTCAGACAATGCCGTGGGATTCTGACTGGCGGGCCGTGTGCGATGTCTGCGGATGGATATACAAGACCCCGTTCTTCAAGAAGAAGGCCTTCAAAGACAGCGGTGTGATGGTTTGCGGTCAGAACTTTGAGGTGTTTTGCTGCGTGTGCCTGCTGGAGGGAAAGGCTGAGGCTGGCCTGCAGCACAGCTGGTGCTACACCAGGGATGAGGCCTTCAAAGTTCGGTCCGAAAAATGCGAACCGCCGATGTGTACTTACTGGGTGGGCGCCGAGTATGATCGCTTGCCGCCATCATCGCAGGCATCCTCGGCGTGGACCAGCACCTCCCCGCCGCCGCCGTGGCAGAGTCCGCCGCCGCTCCCGCCCGAGGAAGTGCTTAAGGATATCTTGGACGAGCTGACAGGGGTGCAAGGCCGTGTCCACAAGATAGAGATGATGCTTATTAAGCTGCTGAATCAGAAGAATGAGTCCAAGGAGACAATCAAGCCTTGCTAGACACAGACAGCCCAAGGAGACAGTCTTCGAGCATCGCTAGACACAAACTGCGGCCACGCAGTCTTGCCAGTGTTTCACTTGAACTGCTGCCGCAGCAGTCTCTTCGCACATTTTGCAGCCAGAAAAAAAAGCAGCGCAATGCTTTGTCAATCCATGAGGGCCCGCCCTGGGTTGGCTGCGCAGCTCTTCGAGTAGGGTATGCAGGCATCTGGTAACACTGCACGACTTTGTTTTTTCGGTTGTGTTGTCGTTGGCGACAGCAGGAATTGCCCTTCGCCTCTTCAACATAAAGCTTCCGCAACTCCATGCGCACCACATTGTCGACAAAGCTGCATCTAGAACCAGCTCTGCACCCGCAGTTGAACAGTTGCTGTCGAATGATCTATTTGTTGGAGCTCCTTGCCTTGGTTGTTCAATCTTACTTACTCAGGCTGCTAGTGGAAAAAACAGCTCTCAAATGTTGTTGCCGTTCAGTGATCATGAAACACAACTGCATCTCACACTGCTTGCGCGCCAGCCTTGGCTTCAAGCAAGGGCACGGCAGATTGAAGACTGCTTTGGCAACAAAGCAGGACATGCTGCGACATTCCGACGAGTATGGCAGTGTGGCGCTATACTTGTTCATCAATCTCAATGGTGACTGGCATGTCTTGGCGCACCGAAGGTGCAGCGGATTTCTTGCTACACCTGCTGGAAACATAGATTCAGCAGATCTTGTCTACAGGCATGGTGGAAACTGGCAGCAAGATGCGGCCCAGAATGCCGCCTTAAGGGAACTGCGAGAAGAGGCTGGGTTGCATCTGGACTCCAACGTCACGGGCCACTTTTTCACGCTGGCAAAAGACACGACGCTGATAAGCCAGAAATTTCAGGACAGGTTTGGGAAAGTGCATGGGGTTGGGGCGTGTGAAAAGCTGCATGTCCCTGTAAGTTTGTTCTAACTATTGCAAACACTGTTCAAGCAATGCCCCTGCAGGAAGGCAAGCGGAGCAACGTTAACCACATCAATTTCGGCTTCGTCTGGCCGTCTTTCTGCCAAGATGCACTAGAGGTCCATGGCCCTCAACACAAACCCGAGCTCCTGCCACACGGGATGGCCAATGTGGAGGGGATCCCAACAAAGCCGCTCGAGAAGAATTCCAGGCACAAGTGGGTGAAGGTCAACACGATGCTGAGTCATCGCGACCTCTATGACCTTTGCAGGACTCCGCTTGCAGACTTCCTGGACAGAGTGGACCAAGCCGCTGTGGCAACACAGCGGCCATCACACAGGGCACTGGAAAGCATTGAACGACTCCCGCTGAAGTCGGTCCTCATCACGAGCGAGATGCTGGCGAATCTCCTGAAGCTGTCGCATGTGGCTGGCGCAAAGTCATTGGAGTTGGCCACTCCATTGGTGCAAGCCCCGTATGATGTCCTGAGGAACAACATCGGGAGATTGACCAAGCGTTCAAAGTTTGAAAAATGTGGGAGGAGCCAGAGCAACCACCCCTGTGCAAAGGACCCAGCATTGGTGGAGATGATGGTGCGGCACTGGGCGCACGTCCACGGAGTCTGCGACTCTCTGGGCCAATGCCGCCATTTCCCCCAGGAGACCTCCAGAAGTTCTGGCCACATCGAATTCGATTACTTGCAGTCGGACAGACAACACTCTGTGCAGAGCGTCGTATTCAAGACATCTGCGGAAACGCAGATGGCATCCACTTGCACTCGGTGGTTCACGGCACCTACTGGGAATGTGCCCCGGCAATCCTGAGACAGGGAAAGCTGACTGCGTCAGATAACGACGCCGGGCTGGGGGCACGCGAATATCACGGCCGAAGAGACCGTGGAGTCGGAGTGCGCCTTGCCAAGAAATGGGTTTGCAAGCTGCACATGATCCTCGTGTCAGAAGGTAGACCAGGAAAAGCGGCCCAGCTGCGCCAATATGAAGGTAGCCAAGGGCCCAGGAGCGCTTCGGTGTATTGTCTAAAGCAAAAACACACTTGCGATTTGCGTGGACAAACGTCGGCCACAACTTCGATTCATCTTTCAAGCTAAGTCCATGGTCAGGCGGTCTGGAGGACCGTGTATTTTGCTGGTTGTTGCTTTAATCCGGAAGCTGTCGGAACACCCCGCAAGCTTCCTTTTGCGGCCCCGGACGCCCCATTTTGGACTTCAGCACGTTGCCCGGCAGAATGTCTTACCAGATGCTTGTGCTTTTAGAGCGTGATGGTTTCTGGTAAGACAACTGGCACGCCTGAATGCGTTTCTGGCCTGAGCAAGCAATATGCTCAGAAGCACTGCGCGTCTTTCAGTAACAACATGAACGCGTCAAGGACAGCCCCAAAATTCTGCCTTGGCCTTGCTGCCGGAATTGTGTTCGTGCAAAATGCTTCACAGAAGCCGCGCACCTTGTTTTGCCCAGGGAAAGCGGCCAAGCTGCAGCAATGTAAAGGAAGCCAAGGGCCCAGGAGCCCACACGCTTGTGTTGCTTCTGGTGTTGGCTTGAACAGCTCCTGGCGTCACGGAGCCAAACAAGCAGTAGCCCTACCATCTCAGCTTGCAACGTTCTTGCTGCTGGAGTTGTGTTCGTGCAAAATGCTGCGCAGAAGCCGTGTACCTTGTTTTGCAAGCTGCACATGATCCTTGGGTCAGAAGGTAGACCAGGAAAAGCGTCTCAGCTGCGCCAATGTTATGGTAGCCAAGGGCCCAACGCCTGTGTTGCTTCTGGCGTCGGCTTGAACAGCTCCTGGCGTCACGGGCCAAACAAGAAGTAGCCCTACCATCTCAGCTTGCAACGTTCTTGCTGCCGGAATTGTGTTGCTGCGCAGAAGGAAAAGGACCAGGGTTGAGCTAACTCTGAAACTGAAAATGCCGAGACGTTGCAGAATATCGCATTTTGCGTGTTGCGTCGGCTTGCGCAACAGTGCTCCGTACCGCCAAACAGTAGGAATGCGGTGCAAATTTCAGCAGCCGCACACCGTGAAGTCCAAGCTTCATTAACAGGGCTGTCCTTTTCATGCGGGGCAAGCTTCGGTGTAGGACCTAATTAAAGCAATGCGTTTTGCGTGGACAAACGTCGGCCATAACTTCGATTAATCTTTCAAGCTAAGCCCATGGCCAGGCGGTCTGGAGGACCGTGTACTTTGCTGGTTGTTACTTTAATCCGGAAGCTGTCGGAACACCCTGCAAGCTTCCTTTTGCGGCCCCGGACGCCCCATTTTGGACTTCAGCACGTTGCCCGGCAGAATGTCATGCCCGCCACCAGCAGCAGCTGCTTAAATACGCAGTATTTAGTGGGCTGGACCCCCTTCCCCCTCCATGTTTGCTCCGTCAAGACACGTTTTGGCATGCAAATTGAGCGTTGCGTCACCCAGAATTCCACTTCGGGGGGTGCAACCTCTTACATACGGGGTATTGAAGGAGTTGCCGCCTGAAGCCCTGAGCCGTGTTGAGGCACGGCAGTGCCAAGACTTAAGTTATTTCAGATCGACCTTGAAATAAAGAATTCGACCTAACGACCTATGAAATATAATCATTCACCTAGACGACATTGCGCCTGAAGTCGCCAGTGGCCTTTTGAACAGGTCGAAGAGTACAGATCAGGAGGGACTGCCCCGAAAGGTTGGCAATAATATTGCCGAGCCTTTTGGTTCCGATCCTTTGGCCAGATGTGTTTTAGCTCTTGCCGCGATTTTTTTTTGAGAGACACGGCACTGTGCGCAAGTGGGGCCCGCTTCGGCAAGATCGTGCGTTGCCAAGCAGCGAGACAAGTGCCATGCTGGGATTGCTTTGCCAAGCCCAAGATCTCTTCTGTTATCAGTTCATGCTCAGAGAAACGAGTGGTGTTCCCCTGCCCCGCAGACCGTACGCGCTGAATGCATGTGTAAGTCGCACGCCCGAGCCAACAGATGATTCTTCTTGTGCCCATTATGATTTCCGCTACCGCCAAGTCTGCAAGCTTGTCAGGCGATGTGAACTGGAAGGCAGAATGCGCAGGCGAGAAGAGATGTAGGGGTTCCCGGTTTTGGTGACCCGCAAAAGCACCTCACCCCGCAGATTCCAGTTCGAAGTATGTCGCCTTGGAGGTGTGTAAGATCAGGCTCTTGACGTGACCCGGCCATTGAGGTAAAGAGTTCCGTTGCGTAGCCACGAACTCTGCGCAACGCGGAGTGCGAAGAAGCGCCATTTGAGAAATGGAGGCGAGTGCTCCGGCAATTCTTGGATGCAAGATGCCCCCCTTTTGCCTCTCGAAAGGGCCTCCCAAGAGCGGCCAGAGCACTGTGCCCATCCGGATGTTGCTTGAATCCGCCCTTAAGGGCATGCGCTCTGGCAGCTTATGAGTGAAGGCAGACATGCCAGTGTGGGGGCTCTGGGATATTTGGCCTTGCGTAGCGCTGTACATGGGGTATGACTCCTCAAGAGGAACATTGTGTCGCAGATCTCCCAAGAAGTGAGGCGGGGCCGAACTTGAGCGACTCATTTTGGGATGTTTTTTGGTTGCACCCCTCCTCCTTGATCAGTTTTGAATGGAAGCCAACATGAAACCAGCTCTATTTGCAGACACATCCATGTTGAACATGTCACATTTACCAGCCAATGTGAGTTGGATTTGGCGAGCCATGTGACGTTTCCAGAAGTATTCTTTGTTCAGACCAAACCCTTGAGGAGACGCGTGTGCACGATTCAATCTACGTGCCGAGCTTAGTTGTTGAATCATGGCAACATATGAAACAACTGACAACGACAAACGTGGATGTTGAATCAAGGACCTTACATAGACAAGTGAGCCAAAACCAGAAACCTTTTGGGAAGGTCAAGTGGGGGGAGCATGCCCAACCAATAGAAGCGGATGTCCCCCTGGTGTTTCCTTGAATTTGGGCGCTTCGCCATCACAATCTGCGCTTGAAGCATGCTTTTGAATTCGCTAAAGGTGTCTTAGCAGGTGCACGGTTGTTCCTCCAAGACTCAAGAGGAAGCAAAGTCAAGAACGCCGGGGGGAAACACGGCCCAGCTACTTACTTGAGCTGCCGTCGACAAATTGTCCGCTGTTGTAGGTAGTTTTCTCGATTGATGTTGTGGGGAAACGCAAGCAATACTGTGCAAAGCATTGTTTGTATGTCACCTCACTTTGGTTGTCTCAAAATGGGAGGGACCCTCAACCAGTTTCACAGCCTTTTTTCTTGATTTGTTTTTTTTGATCTCACATAGCAAAGGCTCCGCAAAATGGTTCTTTGTCTTTGCGGGCCCCATGTGCCGAGGACTTGCAATCCATGGACTCTCGAGCCCTACCGAGAATGTATCTTTCCGCTCGATGGCAAAGCGAGCTGCAGTACTGTTGATGAAATGTGGCTTGCCGATTTCACTGTCCAATCTGGGCGCCCGTACGAGGATTGGGCCCGGCTGTTGCAGGCTGCTGCCAAAAGCGTCCGAGCCACGTGCTCGCATTTGACGCAGGGATGCGACGCATGGCACACCCGGCGCAAGAATGGCAGACAGTGTGTTTCTGCAATTTGCCCCGAATCATCAGTCATTGGTAAGGCTGCAGCAAAGCGAGCATGTTCTTGAAGGGCTTTTCAGCCCATTTAAGCTGAGGCCATTGCGAAAAACTGCAAAGCGCTTGTGCCGAAAATGAGGCGCCTTCATGGCCTGCGTTCCACCGCCACAGTGTCCAGCAAAGTGTCTGTTGTGACACACAGCCCCCTGGCAGGTTTGCCATGATCCAACCCGGCTACCGCGTCATGTGCCTGCCTCACTGCACACTGCTGACAATGCTTTATACGGTCCCTGGCTCCCCCATTTTTGGTGCTGCGTGCAGCCCAGCCAATCAAATGAGGCTAGCCAACTGCAGGATCAGCAAAGCGCATTCCTTGCTGAAGCAGTTTTCATCACTTGGCAGCAACTGCAATCCTGATTTCCAGCAATCTTTGTAATGTCTCAGCTGCTGCTGCCCGACCACTTGGCGGCAACTGCAATTCTGATTTCCAGCAATCCTTGTAATGTCTCCCGACCACTTGGCGGCAACTGCAATCCTGATTTCCAGCAATCTTTGCAATGTCTCAGCTGCTGCTGCCCGACCACTTGGCGGCAACTGCAATTCTGAATTCCAGCAATCCTCGTAATGTCTCAGCTGCTGCTGCCCGACCACTTGGCGGCAACTGCAATTCTGAATTCCAGCAGTCCTCGTAATGTCTCAGCTGCTGCTGCCCGACCACTTGGCGGCAACTGCAATTATGATTTCCAGCAATCCTTGCAATGTCTCAGCTGCTGCTGCCCGACCACTTGGCGGCAACTGCAATTATGATTTCCAGCAATCCTTGTAATGTCTCAGCTGTTGCCCGACCACTTGGCGGCAACTGCAATCCTGATTCTAGCAATCTTTGTAATGTCTCAGCTGCTGCTGCCCGACCACTTGGCGGCAACTGCAATCCTGATTTCCAGCAATCCTTGTAGTGTCTCAGCTGCTGCTGCCCGACCACTTGGCGGCAACTGCAATTCTGATTTCCAGCAATCCTTGTAATGTCTCAGCTGCTGTTGCCCGACCACTTGGCAGCAACTGCAATTCTGATTTCCAGCAATCCTTGCAATGTCTTAGCTGCTGCTGCCCGACCACTTGGCGGCAACTGCAATCCTGATTTCCAGCAATCCTTGCAATATCTCAGCTGCTGTTGCACGACCACTTGGCGGCAACTGCAATCCTGATTTCCAGCAACCCTTGTAAGATGGAGCTGCGCAACGCTCTTGCTCAGTGTTAAGTACAGCTAGTTCGGTGGTTCGCCGTGGATGCGCAGACAGTGAGTGCACACTCCACAAGAGGAACATTGTGTCGCAGATCTCCCAAGAAGTGAGGCGGGACCGAACTTGAGCGACTCATTTTGGGATGTTTTTTGGTTGCACCCCTCCTCCTTCATCAGTTTTGAATGGAAGCCAACATGAAACCAGCTCCATTTGCAGACAGTCACATTTACCAGCCAATTTGAGTTGGGTTTGGCCAGCCATGTGACGTCCCAGAAGTATTCTTTGTTCAGACCGAGCTTAGTTGTTGAACCATGGCAACATATGAAACAACTGACTGCGACCAACGTGGATGTTGAATAAAGGACCTTACATGGGTTTCGTTGAATTTGGGCGCTTTGCTATCACATTCTGCACTTGAAGGAGAACATGTATTCAAGGGTTCACCATGCTTTTGAGTTCGCTAAAAGTGTCTTCGCAGGCGCGTAGTTGTCGCTCCAAGACTCAAGAGGGAGCAAAGTCAAGAACGCCAGGGGGAAAAACGGCCGAGCTACTGAACTTGAGCTGCCGTCAACAAATTGTCCGCTGTTGTAGGTAGTTTTCTCGGTCTCATTGATGTTGTGGGGAAATGCAAGCAACACTGTGCAAAGCATTGTTGTATGTCATCTCACTTTGGTTGTCTCAAAGAAGGGAGGGGCCTGCCCAGAAATATTGAATTCCCGTGTCGCTTCTTTTGCAGACCCCAAAATGGTTCTTTGGCTTGTGGAACCCCGGCCCCCCCGCCGACTGTGCTAAACCCCTCGGGTCTTGCGGGCCCCATGCGCCGAGGACTTGCAATCCATGGACTCTCAAGCCGTACCGAGAGTGTATCTTTCCGCTCGATGGCAAAGCGAGCTGCAGCGCTGTGATCAAAGATGCAGCTTGCCGATTTCACTGTCCAATTTGGCCGAGCCATATGGGCGTCCACACGAGGAATCCTTGCCCGGCTGTTGCAGGCAGCTGCCAAAAGCATCCGAGCCATGTGCTCGCATTTGACCCATAGCGCACCCGGCGCAAGAATGGCAGACAGTGTGTTTCTGAAATTTGCCCCCTCATCAGTCATTGGTGTGGCTGCGGCAAAGCGAGCGTTTTCTTAAAGGGCTGTTCAGCCCATTTAAGCTAAGGCCATTGCGAAAAACTGCCAAGCGCTTGTGCCGAAAATGCGCGCCTTCATGGCCTGCGCGTCGTGCGTCAGGAAGCGCTCCCTTCCACCACCAAAGTGTCCAGCAAAGTGTCCTTGACTTGTGACACACAGCCCCTTGCCATGATCCAACCCGGCTACCGCATCATATGCCTGCCTCACTGCACACTGCTGACAATGCTTTTGTGACTCCGAAACATCAAAGACCTCCAAGCCCCAGTCTGTAGAGTAAAACATATCAAGACATACGGTCGTTTGGGTCCCCAATTTTTGGTTCTGCGCCCAGCCAACGAAATGAGGCTAGCCAACTGCAGGATCAGCAAAGCGCATTCCTTGCTGAAGCAGTTTTCATTGTGGATGCACGCTTGCAGCAATGCTTCCTTCTGCTGGCAAGCTTTTGATCCCCTTGAGTTTCCCTCCAAAACAACCCGAAACGGGGGATTGCAAGCAGAGGATTGTCATGTCTCAGCTGTTGCCCGACCACTTGGCGGCAAATGCAATCCTGACATCCAGCAACCCTTGTAAGATGGAGCTGCGCAACGCTCTTGCTCAGTGTTAAGTACAGCTAGTTCGGTGGTTCGCCGTGGATGTGCAGACAGTGAGTGCACACTCCACAAGAGGAACATTGTGTCGCAGATCTCCCAAGAAGTGAGGCGGGACCGAACTTGAGCGACTCATTTTGGGATGTTTTTTGGTTGCACCCCTCCTCCTTGATCAGTTTTGAATGGAAGCCAACATGAAACCAGCTCCATTTGCAGACAGTCACATTTACCAGCCAATTTGAGTTGGGTTTGGCCAGCCATGTGACGTTCCAGAAGTATTCTTTGTTCAGACCGAACCCTTGAGGCGACGCGCACACAAGATTCAATCCACGTGCCGAGCTTAGTTGTTGAACCATGGCAACATATGAAACAACTGACTGCGACCAACGTGGATGTTGAATAAAGGACCTTACATGGGTTTCGTTGAATTTGGGCGCTTTGCTATCACATTCTGCACTTGAAGGTGAACATGTATTCAAGGGTTCACCATGCTTTTGAGTTCGCTAAAAGTGTCTTAGCAGGCGCGTAGTTGTCGCTCCAAGACTCAAGAGGGAGCAAAGTCAAGAACGTCAGGGGGAAAAACGGCCCAGCTACTTACTTGAGCTGTCGTGAACAAGTTGTCTGCTGTTGTAGGTAATTGTCTCGGTCTCTTTGATGTTGTGGGGAAATGCAAGCAACACTGTGCAAAGCATTGTTTGTATGTCACCTCACTTTGGTTGTCTCAAAGAAGGGAGGGGCCTGCCAAGAAATATTGAATTCCCTTGTAGCTTCTTTTGCAGACCCTATAGGCTCCAGGGTGGCCTGGGGCGGCCCTGAGGTAAGGTTCCACAAGGCAGGGTTCCACCAAGGTTCCACAAAGGTTCCGCAAATCTCTGCGAGGGCTGCGTGATGGTCCGGGGCGGTTTTGAGGTAAGGTTCTTCCACCAAGGTTCCACGAAAGTTCCACAAGGTTCAGCGAGGGCTGCAGGGTGGTCCGGGGCAGCCCTGAGATAAGCTTGGGCAGAGATGCGTTCCGCAAGGGTTCTACAAAGGCCACAAGGTTCGCAAGAGGATTCCATCACGAGGGTTCGGGAGGCCCTGAGGTAAGGTTTCACAGGGTTTCACCGAGTTCCACAAGGGTTCCAAGAAGTCCAAGGGTAGTTAAGACAGCCCAAGCAAAATCGGCGGCGGTGGATTGATTGGTAGCTTGGAGCTTCCCGGGTCTTGGTCGGGTCCTGATTGCGCCGTCGGGGCCCGCTGGCACCATCGGGCCCTGCTGTACCTTTGCACATTGCACAGGTAAAGCGGCATCCTAAGCCAAACCGGCGGTGCGCTATGATTGGTGGCTTGGATCGGTGGTTTGCTTCCCAGGCTGCCGTCGGGCCTGAGCAAAAAAGTGCACCGCATGCTGTTGGGGATATCACCTGAGCTTACTCTTATTTTTTTTGTTTTTTCATCTCAAATAGCAAAGGCTCCCCCAAAATGGTTCTTTGACTTGTGGAACCCCGGCCCCCCCGCCGACAGTGCTAAACCCCTACGGTCTTGCGGGCCCCACGCTCCGAGGACTTGCAATCCTCGGACTCTCAAGCCCTACCGAGAGTGTATCTTTCCGCTCGATGGCAAAGCGAGCTGCAGTGCTGTGATCAAAAATGCCCGCCGCAAGAACGGCAGATAATGTGTTGGGTAGCTTGAATCCCTTCAGCGCACGATGCCTGAGGAAACCAGACGAATTGTCTTCCGGGCCATCAGTCATTGGTGGGGCTGCAGCAAGGCGAGAGTTTTGTTGAAGGGCTTTCAGCGTTTTTTAGCTGGGGCCCTTGCGAAAGTTTGGCTTGTGCCGAACATGCGCCTTGGCCTGCGCAACGTGCAAGAAGCGCTTCCTTCCACCAAAGCGTCTAGCAAAGTGTCTTTGACTGCGACACACAGCCCCTTGCAGGTTTGCCCACCCAACCTGTCTACCGCATCTCACGCCTGCCTCGCTGCGCACAGCTGACAATGCTTTTGTGACTCCGAAACATCAAAGACCTCCAAGCCCCAGTCTGTAGAGTAAAAAATGCCAAGATGTACGCTCCCCTGGGTTCCCAATTTTTGTGGTTCTGCGCCCAGCCAACGAAATGAGGCTAGGTCAACTACAGGATCAGCAAAGCGAATTCCTTGCTGAAGCAGTTTTCATCGTGGATGCACGCTTGCAGCAATGCCATGCTTCCTTTTGCTGGCAAGTTTTGATCCCCTTGCCCGAAACAGGGGATTGCAAGCAGAGGATTGTCTTGTCTCAGCTGCTCTTGCCCGACCACTTGGCGGCAACTGCAATCCTGATTTCCAGCAATGACTCAGCTGCTGTTGCACGACCACTTGGCAGCAACTGCAATCCTGATTTCCAGCAATCTTTGTAATGTCTCAGCTGCTGTTGCCCGACCACTTGGCAGCAACTGCAATCCTGATTTCCAGCAACCCTTGTAAGATGTAGCTGCGCAACGCTCTTGCTCAGTTTTAAGTACCGCTAGTTCGGTGGTCCGCCGTGGATGCGCAGACAGTGAGCGCAAACTTCACAAGAGGAACATTGTGTCGCAGATCTCCCAAGAAGTGAGGCGGGGCCGAACTTGAGCGACTCATTTTGGGATGTGTTTTGGTTGCACCCCTCCTCCTTGATCAGTTTTGAATGGAAGCCAACATGAAACCAGCTCCATTTGGAGACACATCCATGTTGAACATGTCACATTTACCAGACAATGTGAGTTGGATTTGGCGAGCCATGTGACGTTTCCAGAAGTATTCTTTGTTCAGACCAAACCCTTGGAGACGCGCGTGCACGATTCAATCCACGTGCCGAGCTTAGTTGTTGAATCACGGCAACATATGAAACAACTGACAACGACAAACGTGGATGTTGAATGAAGGACCTTACATAGACAAATGAGCCAAAACCAGAAACCTTTTGGGAAGGTCAAGTGGGGCATGCCCAACCAATAGAAGCGGATGTCCCCCTGGTGTTTCCTTGAATTTAGGCGCTTCGCCATCACAATCTGCGCTTGAAGCATGCTTTTTGAATTCGCTAAAGGTGTCTTAGCAGGTGCACGGCTGCTCCTCCAAGACTCAAGAAGAAGCAAAGTCAAGAAAGCCGGGGGGAAACACGGCCCAGCTACTTACTTGAGCTGCCGTCGACAAATTGTCCGCTGTTGTAGGTAGTTTTCTCGGTCTGATTGATGCTGTAGGGAAATGCAAGCAACACTGTGCAAAGCATTGTTGTATGTCACCTCACTTTGGTTGTCTCAAAATGGGAGGTGCCCTCAACCAGTTTCACAGCCTTGTTTCTTGATTTGTTTTTTCATCTCAAATAGCAAAGTTCTTTGACTTCTGGAGCCCCGGCCCCCCCCGACGGTGCTATGCGGGCCCCATGCGCCGAGGACTTGCAATCCATGGACTCTCAAGCCCTACCGAGAGTGCAACTATCCGCTCGATGGCAAAGCGAGCTGCGGCGCTGTGATGAAAAATGCGGCTAGCCGATTTCACTGTCCAATTTGGCCGAGCCATATGGGCGTCCACACGAGGAATCCTTGCCTGGCTATTGGTGAGGCTGCAGCAAAGCGAGCGTTTTCTTAAAGGGCTGTTCAGCCCATTTAAGCTAAGGCCATTGCGAAAAACTGCAAAGCGCTTGTGCCGAAAATGCGCGCCTTCATGGCCTGCGCATCGTGCGTCAGGAAGCGCTCCCTTCCACCACCAAAGTGTCCAGCAAAGTGTCCTTGACTTGTGACACACAGCCCCTTGCCATGATCCAACCCGGCTACCGCATCATATGCCTGCCTCACTGCACACTGCTGACAATGTTTTGTGACTCCGAAACATCAAAGACCTCCAAGCCCCAGTCTGTAGAGTAAAAAATCCCAGACGTACGGTCCCCTGCGTTCCCAATTATTGTGGTTCTGCGCCCAGCCAACGAAATGAGGCTAGGTCAACTACAGGATCAGCAAAGCGAATTCCTTGCCGGAGCAGTTTTCATCGTGGATGCACGCTTGCAGCAATGCCATGCTTCCTTTTGCTGGCAAGTTTTGATCCCCTTGAGTTTCCCTCAAACAACCCGAAACGGGGGATTGCAAGCAGAGGATTGTCATCACTTGGCAGCAACTGCAATCCTGATTTCCAGCACTCTTTGTAATGTCTCAGCTGCTGTTGCCCGACCACTTGGCAGCAACTGCAATCCAGATTTCCGGCAATCCTTGTAAGATGTAGCTGAGCAACGCTCTTGCTCAGTGTTAAGTGCCGCTAGTTCGTGGATGCGCAGACAGTGAGGGCACACTCCACAACAGGAACGTTGTGTCGCAGATCTCCCAAGAAGTGAGGCGGGGCCGAACTTGAGCGACTCAATTTTGGGATGTCTTTTGGTTACGCCCCTCCTTGATCAGTTTTGAATGGAAGCCAACATAAAACCAGCTCCACTTGCAGACACATCCATGTTGAACATGTCACAATTACCAGCCAATTTCAGTCCGGTTTGGCCAGCCATGTGACGTTTTTAGAAGTATTCTTTGTTTAGACCGAACGATGTGTACGCACGATTCAATCCACGTGCCGAGCTTAGTTGTTGAATCATGGCAACATATGAAACAACTGACAACGACAAACGTGGATGTTGAATGAAGCTTACAGGGACAAATGAACATGCCCAACCAATAGAAGCTGATGCCCGCCTCGTGTTTCCTTGAATTTGGGCGCTTCGCCATCACATTTTGCACGTTAAGGTGAACATGTATTCAAGGGTTCGCCATGCTTTTGAATTCACTAAAACTATCTTAGCAGGCGCATGGTTGTTCCTCCAAGACTCAAGAGGAAGCAAAGTCAAGAACGTCAGGGGGAAAAACGGCCCAGTTACTTACTTGAGCTGCCGTCGACAAATTGTCTGCTTTTGTATATATGTGTATATATATATAGGTAGTTTTCTCGGTCTCTTTGATGTTGTGGGGAAATGCAAGCAACACTGTGCAAAGCATTGTTTGTCGCCTCACTTTGGTTGTCGCAAAGAGGGAGAGGCCTGCCAAGAAATATTGAATTCCCTTGTAGCTTCTTTTGCAGACCCTATAGGCTCCGGGGTGGCCCGGGGCGGCCCTGAGGTAAGGTTCCACGAGGGCTCCACCAGGGTTCTACCAAGGTTCCACGAAGGTTCCGCAAATTTCTGCAAGGGCTGCGGGATGGTCCGGGGCGGTTTTGAGGTAAGGTTTTACGAGGGTTCCACCAGGGTTCCACCAAGGTTCCACGAAAGTTCCACAAGGTTCTGCGAGGGCTGGTAAGCTTGCACAGGGGCCCCACAAAATTCCACAAGGGTTCCGCAAGATTTCTACAAAGGCCACAAGGTTAGCAAGAGGATTCCATCACGAGGGTTCGGGAGGCCTTGAGGTAAGGTTTCACAGGGTTTCACCGAATTCCACAAGGGTTCCACACAAATTGCAAGGGCAGTTAAGACAGCCCAAGCAAAATCGGCAGCAATGGATTGATTGGTAGTTTGGAGCTTCCCGGGTCTTGGTCGGGTCCTGATTTCTAAGAAACCTGCAACATTCCTTTTCACCATACCCCGACCCGTTTTTGGCACTGTTTCCGATACTCCACTTGCATCCCGCAAGTTTTTGCCATGGTGAGTCAACTCTCACTGGGGCCTGCCATAAAGGGGCCAACGCAAACTGAACAAGGAGAGCTTTCAAAGAACTGTTTAGCGTCTGATTTGATCCCTCACTACGGGCCAGCATGGTTCTCTACATGATGGAAACTCGGATCAGCTTTTGTAGACTGCAGTGAAAGCTGTTCCACCACCGAAAGAGCACCCTTTGTAGGAAACTGTGGCAGTGTGGTTGGCCTCCCAAGCCCAAGCCCCCCCCCTCACTAGGTCCCCCTGCTTTCGTGCGGAATGTGTGTTTTGGCGGAATGGTGGGGTTGGGGTATGCTCAAATCAGGCTTCACGCTCCGTGGGAATTTGGCTCTGATTTGAGCATACCCCAGATTGGCAAGGTTCGGGGTATACTTGTTTCTTCGCCCGGGAGAAAAGACCCTCAAACTGCCCCAATTGGACCCCTGCGGCCGAAACTAGCCCGTTGCTTACCCTTGTTCGGAAGCCGAAATAAATGAGCTCGCATCATCACTGAAATCAACGCAGCAGTTTAATCCCAGACTTGTTTCGGGCTGTTTCGGGCTTTGGGATGACATCAATTACAGAGTCCATCAGAGCAAGTTAAACCCTCGGTGCGCCCTTGGCTGTCCCTAATCCAAGAGCTTTGCACCGCACCTTGCGACCATCGTTTTCAAACATGGCTCAAACTAGCTAAACATATGCTGAAACTCGTATTTTCTGGGGTATGGTCAAAAGGTACGGTCAAAACCTCTTAGATGATTGCGCCGTCGAGGCCCGCTGGCACTGTCGGGCCCCGGTCGGGCACCGTGCGAAGCAAAACCGGCGGCGCAGCATGATTGGGGGCTTGGATCGGTGGTGTGCTCCCCGGGCACGATCGGGGCGCGCTGGCACCATCGGGCCCTGCTGTACCTTTGCACAGGTATTGCGGCGTCCTAAGCAAAACTGGTCGGGCACCAATTGCACCATCGGCTGCACCTTTGCACAGGTAAAGCGGCGTCCTAAGCAAAACCGGCGGCGCGCTATGCTTGGATCGGTGGTTTGCTTCCCAGGCTGCGGTCGGGCCCGAGCAAAAGAGTGCACCGCATGCTGTTGGGGATATCACCTGAGCTTATTCTTAGTTTGTTTTTGGTTTTTCACCCGGCTCCCCCGCCGACAGTGCTAAACCCCTCGGGTCTTGTGGGCCCTGCATCAAATGCGGGCATATGGCTCGGATGCTTTTGGCAGCTGCCTGCGACAGCCGGGCCCGGATTCCTCGTGTGGACGCTATGGCTCGGCCAAATTGGACAGTGAAATTGGCAAGCCGCATTTTTGATCACAGCACTGCAGCTCGCTTTGCCATCGAGCGGAAAGATGCACTCTCGGTAGGGCTTGAGAGTCCATGGATTGCAAGTCCTCGGCGCATGGGGGTGCGAGGCATGGCACACCCGCCGCAAGAATGGCAGATACTGTGTTGGGTAGATTGAATCCCTTCAGCGTGCGACGCCTGAGGAAACCAGAAGAATTGTCTTCCGGGTCATCAGTCATTGGTGGGGCTGCAGCAAGGCGAGAGTTTTCTTGAAGGGCTTTCAGCGTTTTTTAGCTGGGGCCCTTGCGAAAAACTGCAAGGCTTTGGCTTGTGCCGAACATGCGCCTTGGCCTGCGCAACGTGCAAGAAGCGCTTCCTTCCACCAAAGCGTCTAGCAAAGTGTCTTTGACTGTGACACACAGCCCCTTGCAGGTTTGCCCATCCAACCTGTCTACCGCATCTCATGCCTGCCTCGCTGCGCACAGCTGACAATGCTTTTGTGACTCCGAAACATCAAAGACCTCCAAGCCCCAGTCTGTAGAGTAAAACATACCAAGACACACGGTCCCTTGGGTTCCCAATGTTTGTGGTTCTGCGCCCAGCCAACGAAATGAGGCTAGGTCAACTACAGGATCAGCAAAGCGAATTCCTTGCCGGAGCAGTTTTCATCGTGGACGCACGCTTGCAGCAATGCCATGCTTCCTTTTGCTGGCAAGTTTTGATCCCCTTGAGTTTCCCTCCAAAACAACCCGAAACGCAAGCAGAGGATTGTCATGTCTCAGCAGAGGATTTCCAGTCATGTCTCAGCTGCTGTTGCCCGACCACTTGCAACTGCAATCCTGATTTCCAGCAATCCTTGCAATGATTTGGCAGCAACTGCAATCCTGATTTCCAGCAATCTTTGTAATGTCTCAGCTGCTGTTGCCCGACCACTTGGCAGCAACTGCAATCCTGATTTCCAGCAATCCTTGCAATGTCTCAGCTGCTGTTGCCCGACCACTTGGCAGCAACTGCAATCCTGATTTCCAGCAATCCTTGCAATGTCTCAGCTGCTGTTGCCCGACCACTTGGCAGCAACTGCAATCCTGATTTCCAGCAATCCTTGCAATGTCTCAGCTGCTGTTGCCCGACCACTTGGCAGCAACTGCAATCCTGATTTCCAGCAATCCTTGTAGTGTCTCAGCTGCTGTTGCCCGACCACTTGGCAGCAACTGCAATCCTGATTTCCAGCACTTGGCAGCAACTGCAATCCTGATTTCCAGCAATCCTTGTAGTGTCTCAGCTGCTGTTGCCCGACCACTTGGCAGCAACTGCAATCCTGATTTCCAGCAATCCTTGCAATGTCTCAGCTGCTGTTGCCCGACCACTTGGCAGCAACTGCAATCCTGATTTCCAGCAATCCTTGTAAGATGTAGCTGCGCAGCGCTCTTGCTCAGTGTTAAGTGCCGCTAGTTCAGTGGTCCGCCGTGGGTGCGCAGACAGTGAGTGCACACTCCACAAGAGCAACATTGTGTCGCAGATCTCCCAAGAAGTGAGGCGGGGCCGAACTTGAGCGTCTCAATTTTGGGATGTCTTTTGGTTGCGCCCTTCCTTGATCAGTTTTGAATGGAAGCCAACATGAAACCAGCTCCATTTGCAGACACATCCATGTTGAACATGTCACAATTACCAGCCAATTTGAGTTGGGCTTGGCGAGCCATGTCAATGTGACGTTTCCAGAAGTATTCTTTGACCGAACGCTTGAGGCGACGCGTCACAATCCAGGCGCCGAGCTTAGTTGCCAGTCGCTTTGTGGCCGAAAACCAGCAACAAAATACCCTTACAGCGTGGCGCAGGAGCATGTTTCTGGTTTTCTTGGACAACAAGCAGGCGTGGTTCCTTTTTGGTCGGATAGTCTTTTGTGTTGGGCGTTCAAGGGCAATTGAAGCCCAAATGGCGCGCCCCCTATCGGTTTGTGTTAGGAGCCAAAGGGCGCCGCACACCTTGAAATGGGTCGATTGGAAACCCTATGACGGCCCTTGTTCTCGACGACTTTCGCTTTGGGCTTGACAAGACCTAGGCGGCATGCGGTCATGCTGGTTGCTAAGTTTGCCACGAAAATAAAGTTGGGGAGCGAGATGCTACAATGAGGGTAATCTCCTTTTTTCAGGGGATTTGTCATTTCCAGCAGCCTCGCGAATTTGATGAAGAGTGGGGAATCTTTTCCTGAGGTCACGGCCACGCGCATCCGTTTGCGCACTTGCTGGATCCATTTGTTGCAGTCTGAGTGCGTTGACTCGCTAATCCATTCTTCTTTATGTTGCATTCTGAATTTCTGAACTTGTGATGAATTTATGTATTTATACAGAGCGACTCAGTTAGGACTTTCCGTCTGGGTTTTCCTTGTTAACCAAACCAATAATCATGCACGCTGACAACAAGGTCTTGGTTGTCCTCTTATATCCTTCTTTCTTGTCTGCGGAGGCCCAAGGAGCATGTCAGGTGAGGGTTTTCGCCCCTTGGAAATGTGACTAGTTGGATATAGAAAGAATGCGCCGCAACGGTTCTCAAAGCTACTTTGGTCCTTATGCCAAACGGGCAACCAATGGGAGCCATAGTGCGTTTGGGAGCCCCGCCCAAGTTGGGTGAGGGGATGTTTTGGAGGGCGATGTGAGAGCCGGGCACGAAGCACGCCCCCAACTTTTCCCCGGGCTTCTTAGCCCTTGATGCAAAAAACAGCTCCGTGAGGCAGCCGGTTGAGCATATCTGGCTACCGGATTCGTGATGCGCGGCTGGCCCTCTATTTAGGGGCCGGGTCCGCAGGCTTCACTCAAGTGAGCAACAGACTCAGACGTTTTATTTATTTATTAGGCAAGCAGAAAAGGAATTGAACAGGGCAAGGGCGCAATGATTGTGTGCCAGTAAAGCCCGGCAAAGCCGGGGGGGCGGACGTTTCAAAAATCTAAGAACTATAGTTTGGAGCAGGTCTTTTACTTGCTTGATCCACGTGTTGCATCCTTGTGTTGTTGTTTTTTCATGGGCTATGGTTGCAATCGGGTAGGCTTTCTTACAAATTACATTTAAAATTATATTTGCAATCTAATAAAAAATGGTTTTTAAAGAAATTTATATTTGAATTAAATATATATATATATATGGTGTTAATTTATATTAAAAAAATAATATAAATTGAATTAGATATTTGAGTTATATAGTATTTTTATAATTTAAATAAGAATTGGGAATTATAAGAATTATTTATTTGATTTTGATTATATTTATATATATATTAAATATTGGCATTTGAAGATTGTAGGTTTTACTCAAGTGAATAATAAATTTAGATATTTTATTTATTTATTAGGTAAATAGAAAAGGAATTGAATAGAGTAAGGGCGCAAAGATTGTGTGTATTAGCAAAGCCCGTTAAAATCGGGGATCGGATATTTTAAAAATCTAAGAATTATAATTTGGAGTGGGTTTTTACTTGCATGATTTACGTGTTGCGTTTTTTTGTATTAGTTTTTATATATGGGCTATGGTTGTTATGTAGCAAGTAATCGGTTAGACGTTCTTTTAAAATTACATGTAAAATTATATATAAAAAATGGTTGTTAAACAAATTCATGTTTGAATTTAATATGCATATAAATATGGTGTTAATTTATATTAAAAATTTAATATAAATTGAAATTTGAAAGATATTTATAATTATTATGTTTTAAAATTAAGTTAGAAATATTTTTTATATATATTTTTTAAGTTTGAATAATTATTGGTATTTGAAAATATATTAAACTGAATTTATATTTAAATATATAGATAAATATTTATATATATATATTTAGGCCATGCAAATCGCGAGACGAGTTTGGATCGAATTCTTTCTTTTTTCCCAAATGTGTGTTGTGTCAATTTCACCGCGGGCAGCGGCCCCAACAAGCGCATTACTTCACCCAGAGCCTCCTTTTGCGTTGGAAGATGGGAGAGCGGTTGGGGTTATGGCAAGAGGCGGAACAGAGTGTCAAACACAAGCATTCCCGGTCGTCTATGTTGAAATCTCGACGACATGATAATGACCCCGTCTTGGACCGCAAAGCAAAGCTTTGGAGGCTGAGCGCTTAATTTCTTTGGGACGACCTTCCCAAGCTCTTCAGTGACTTCTTTCACCTGGATTGGCTCACAACACGCCGGAGGTTCGAGGGAAATTGTTAGCCAAATTTCCTCCTTGCCCGTCAGATTCGTTGCCTCAAGTTGTGGATATGCCGCTTTCTGACCCTATATCCACCGACAATTTAATCCGGCAGATCCGGTCGTTTTGCCGCAGGTGTCGGTCCGGGACCAGACGGGTTAAGAGCTGATTTCCTGAAAGCTCTTCTGGGTTCCGGCTCGGATGAAATTGTGATGCCGCTTTTTTGCGACTTCGCTCAGTTGCTCACGGATTGGCTCCCGCTTATTTGCGCCCCTGGATTGGCGGAGGCCAATTAATTGGGGTTGGGAAGACCGATGCCCGGGGAAAACCCATCCCATTGAATGAGGATGCTCGCCCGATTGTTATGGGGCTTACTTGGAGGAAACTTGTGTTTAAATGCACTTTGGCGATGGACCGCCCCGAAGTTCAGCAACATTTGGCACCCAGTCAGTTGGCCGTCGGCGTTTCTTGTGATGCTAAGGTCATGATCCACGCGGCACGAGAGTGGATTGGACAAAATACTGCTAGGCCCACTTGTGTTCTTCTGCAGATCGACATTCGCAATGCTTTTAATGAAATGTTGCCTGTTCTATTCTTGAAGGATGCCCGCGACCACACTCCCTTCTCGGCTCGAGTTGCTTCTTATTGTTATGGAACCCCGTCTTATTTGGTTTACCAAGGACAATTGGAACAATGTTCGCGAGGACAACAAGGTTGTCCCATCATGAGTCCTTTGTTTTGTCTTACTCGTCATCGAATGCAAACCGCCGTGTTCGCCGCTAGCGACAGGCCCCCGCCGGAATTTACGCCGGCTTTTGCGGACGATGGGTTTGTGGGGGGGAGGTGGAAGATGTTTGGGCTGCGTTTCAACAACAGATGCGTTTGGCTCAGGAATACGGGCTGCACATCCAACCGCACAAATGCACCTTGTACCTCCTTGCGGGGGAACAATTCCGCGGAGATATTTCGCGTTTCCAGACGTTGGGAGTTACTATGATTACTGGTCATGATGTGCTTATGCTTAAAGCGCCTGTTGCGGGGTCGGCGGAGTCTTTTCATAATTTCCATGAACAGAAGAATCAGGAAATAGAGACACTCTTGTCTGCGATAGAAAGCTTGCCGCACAAGCATGCTGCTTTCCATCTTATGCAGAGCAGTGCTGCCTTTAACAAGATGCAATATTTGTGCCGCACCACTCCTCGACCGTTGATTGGACCATGTTTGGATTTCTTCCACGATCGAATGAAAAGATGTTTGGAATTATGTCTTGGCACTGTTTTGACTCGAACCCAGTGGTCGCAAGCCAAATTGCCCACTAAGCAAGGGGGACTTGGACTTCTTAGTCCGCGAGCCGAAATCGGCTTGGAGAACGTTCACCTAGCGGATCTTGCTTACGTGGCGTCAAAGCGCAAGTGCTTGCAACCCATTTTGGATCTTTATCCCGCTTTTCCCGTCCAAATTGATACTGGGTATGAAGCTCAGGCCCTTCAGCATGTCATGCGTTTCTTGCCTCGTGACGCCCCTGGTCTGCAGGATCCGAGAATGGAGATACAACAAGCTACCTTGTTGGCAACTATTTACTCTAAGGTGATTCGTTTCTTGATGGAGCAAACAGATATAGTGGGACAAGCGCGGTTGCGCACTTTTGCTGCCTCAGGAGCAGATGGTTGGCTTCGGGCACGCTCGCTCTGGCTCAGGATTTGTTGCTCACCAACGCTGCATTTCGAGGTATTGTTTCTATGCGGCTGGGAGTTCCATGTTTTGAACCGGGGGAGGCATGTTCTTTTTGCCACCAAAATTTGGATGCTTTCGGACACCATGTTTTCCATTGCATGGGACATGGACACAAACAAGCCACGCACACCATTTTGAAGAACGCTGTGTTTGCTTTAGCCTTGCAGGCTGGTGCGCGACCCTCGTTGGAGCCTGTGAACCTGTTGCCTACTGATTCCCGGATAAGACCTGCGGATGTTTTGGTGATGGGAGCCCCGCAAATCCTTTAATCGTCTTGGCGCCGTTTTCCGCGGTTGGCCCTGGATGTAGCGGTTACATCTCCTTTCCAGTCTCGTATCTTGGGGGTGGCGGCACAGGAAACACTGGCAGCAGCACGGCAATATGCCGAACATAAACGCATTCATGATGATTTGCGGAGTCGATGTGTGGCTCAAAACATTGGTTACGAGCCTCTGGTTTGGGAAAGTACGGGTGGATTGGATGCCGAGGGAAAACGACTCCTTCGGTCCCTTGCTCGCATGGTGGATGAAAAACGTGCTCTGTGTCTTGGGACTACATGGACCTAATTTAAAATCCGAGTCTCATTTGAATTGCAGAGAAGTCATCACTTGGCATGTGAAAGGCATCGGGAGGCGGCGTTTGGCCGCATAAATAGGTGATTTTGGAGGCGCGCTCCAAGGATGATGAGCTGGTTTCCTTGACTTTGTCTACTGCTTTCGATGAGCGCTTCGATCACTTCTGATGCATGGCGGTGTCCTTTTCGACTATTTCTCTTAGTTTGTGTTTAGTGGAGTTGTCTTTCTTTGGGTTACGAGGACTTAATGTCTTTTGGATCGAGATTCTCGGCCTTTTTGTGTGCTTGGTTTGGGCCTCGTTTTTGGAGCGGGGTGATATAATCTCCGTGCCTAAAGTGGCGCTGGGTTGTGGGTGGGCGAGATTCTATCTCCCGACCCTGTTTTGTGGTTAAATGTTCTCGAGCATCTCGATTTGAAGATTTGGGCTGAATTGCCTATTGTATTTTAAATTTAATTTACAAAAAATGTTTTATGTTAATATAACAAATTTTTTAGAGTGATATTTTATTTGGAATTTGCTTGTTTTTTTAATGAAATTATATGTTGTTGAAAATTTTTGATTTCCTGTTCCTGCATCCTTCGCAGCGCCGCAAAGGCTTCGCAGAAAGTGGTTATATGAAGCAGCCTGGACGAAACTAGAGAATTCTCGAGGATTTGTGTCTTTTTTGTTCCATTACCTGGGCGATTGGATGAACCCGATAAAATCTCGAGATTTCCTTGCGTTGAGATTTCCCTGCGTTCTTCCGGCCGTAGATTAGACCTTAATTTCTTCAGTTTTTCTGTTTATTGTCCATGCCAGAATTCTCGGGAATTTTCAGAATTTGTCCTGGGGCGCTATTGGCGCAACACACCGCGGAATTCTGTCCTTGTAGTATGCGTTTTTTTGCTTTTGTGTCTAGCTGTCAGCACCTGGTAGGTTCCTAACGCTCGTCCGTCCAGGAAACGACCTCGTCCTGCGAAGGATCCGAAATCTAAAATGCTGCGTGTAGGCGTGTGGTTGCAACAAAACGACCCCTAGATATGTTTGCAAAATGTCCCGCAGCTGGGTTTCTGCAAGACGAACTAAAAAAACAGGGGGAAAAAAAGAGAAAAACAAAAAAGTCCAAGCCAGCCAAACCCAGCCAGAAGCCAGCCAAACCCAGCCAGAAGCCAGAAGCCAGCCAAGCCAGCCAAAAGCCAGCCAAAAGCCAGCCAGAAGCCAGTCAGAAGCCAACCAGTCAACCAGTCAACCAGCCAACCAAAAGCCAGCCAGGCTTTCCTTTGCTTTAAGGGGACTCGCCTTGCAGAAACAAAGGCAGCTACGGGGCTTTTGCCAAACCGCATATCTAGCAAAACAGATTTAGAAACTCGCGGGAACACAGAGAACTGAAAAGCAAGCTGCGCGCGCCGACTCAGCGCAAAGCGCGCGCCAGGGAGGAACCGAGCCCGGGACCAGGGAGAGCTTGGGCAGAGCCTCAAAGTTTTTTCCGGGTTTCAGACACATCCCTTGCACTCAAAGTTGCGCGCTCGTTTTTTCAGACAGCTTGCAAGTCATGGCATTTGCACGCGCATTTTCTTCGACAATGCTTTCGATGGTGGGCTGCAGGGTGACGGCAATGCATTGATTGAGCTCACCCGGCAAGCTTTTGAACGCAGACGCCAGCTCATTATTGTCACCCGAGCAGAGGAGGGCGACAAGGAGATCGACAACCTGAATGGCCCACGCGCCATTGCACCCCAGCAAGACGGCAAGCGCGCTGAAGACTTCCTGTGGTCAAAACACCTCGCCCGTCAACACCTGAATAGGACAGTGACAACAAAGTTCAAAAAGCAGGCAAGAAGGCATGCAAGATCTCTGCGAGTTTACTCTGCACCTTCCCTACGCATGCCCCTACGCACTCACTCAGCACTCTTCCTATGCGTGTCCCTATGCGCTCACTCAGCACTCTTCCTTTGCATGCCCTTATGCGCTCACTCAGCACTCTTCCTATGCATGCCCCTACGCACTCACTCAGCACTCTTCCTATGCATGCCCCTATGCATTCGCTATGCATTCGCTATGCACTCTTCCTACGCATGCCCACTCACTCGGCACTCTTCCTATGCATGCCCCTATGCACTCACTCAGCACTCTTCCTATGCATGCCCCTCTTCCTATTCATGCCCCTATGCGCTCACTCGGCACTCTTCCTATGCATGCCCCTATGCACTCACTCAGCACTCTTCCTATGCATGCCCCTACGCACTCACCCAGCACTCTTCCTACGCATGCCCCTACGCACTCAGTCAGCATTCTTCCTACGCATGCCCCTATGCACTCACTCAGCACTCTTCCTATGCATGCCCCTACGCACTCACTCAGCATTCTTCCTACGCATGCCCCTATGCACTCACTCAGCACTCTTCCTATGCATGCCCCTACGCTTTCACTCAGCACTCTTCCTATGCACGCCTCAATGCACCCACTCTGCACTCTTCCTATGCACGCACCTATGCATTCGCTTTGCGCTCTTCCTATGCATGCCCCTGCGCACTCATTCAGCACTCTTCCTATGCATGCCCCTATGCACTCACTCAGCACTCTTCCTATGCATGCCCCTATGCACTCACCCAGCACTCTTCCTACGCATGCCCCTACGCACTCAGTCAGCATTCTTCCTATGCATGCCCCTATGCACTCACTCAGCACTCTTCCTATGCATGCCCCTACGCTTTCACTCAGCACTCTTCCTACGCACGCCTCAATGCACTCACGCTGCACTCTTCCTATGCATGCACCTATGCATTCGCTTTGCGCTCGTCCTATGCATGCCCCTACGCACTCATTCAGCACTCTTCCTATGCATGCCCCTTTGCACTCACTCGGCACTCTTCCTATGCATGCACCTATGCATTCGCTTTGCGCTCTTCCTATGCATGTCCCTACGCACTCATTCAGCACTCTTCCTATGCATGCCCCTTTGCACTCACTCGGCACTCTTCCTATGCATGCCCCTATGCAATTAATGTCTACTTGTCCTATGCACTTCAGCTGTGCAGAACGCACCGATTTTACCGGAAAAACCCTTCGCAATGCTTTCGGGAAAAAGCGGCAAGATGTTTCTGTTGAGCTCATGAGGGAGTGGTGAGCCCAGATGCCACCCAGATGCGCGATGAGCTTGGTGGGTGGAGCCCCAGCATCATGAGCCTTTACACGTGTGGCTATCTCATTCTCGATGAGGCGCCGCCCACACGAGGACACGAGGCAGGTGGTGTTAGTCGAACACTGCGCAAACCTGATGATAGGTCTGTTGCGTAGGGCTTAGCCTTGAAGAAACAACATCGGGTCTTTTCAACGAAGAGGACACTTGTCAGGCACCACACAAACCAAAGCTGTTTGGGTGAGAGTGTTGCGGCACAGGGCAATGGGCGCTAGACATGTTCATGCAACAAATGTGTTCTCAGTGACTGGCCTTCGCTATCAACTTGCGAGGCAGTTCTCTTGCAAGGCCGAATGCAAGGCAAATGGGACTTGCAGCGATCCTCTAAATATCGTTGCCTGATATCATTGTCCTTTAAGCCTTTCCTTTGCTAGATGCCCTCACGTAATCTCTTAATCTCCTTCCTTAACGCCGTCTTGGTTCTGCAAGTTACTTCTCAGGCCTTCGTTTGTTGCTTGACGACGCGTTTGCCCAGCTTGACAGCGTCCATGCCGCAGAGTTTGCTCAAAACGGCTTGTGGCAAGACATCGGGGCGGACGCACGCATGCAGAATTTCCAAAGACTTGTGCAATATGTTTTTGATTTCGTCCAAAATCAAGATCAGACACCAAGTTTACCAAAATCACGCGCTGAGCTTAGAATAATGTGAGCTCTTCTGCAGTCGTGACTTGAGTGTGGGGATAGTTTTGCCATGAAGCGGAGGCACCGAGTGCGTGTCAAGCCATGGATGGCGCTGGTCTTTATTTTGGTGAAGTTGATGGGGGCCTTTGTGCCACCACCGCAGGTTGGCGATGGAAATGCAGTTTCAAGACACGGTTGCGTTTATTATTCTGTTATAAAGACATTTTTTAAATTTGGTGTGTCTTGAATGGATTCATGCAAAGTGCGTAGTTTGTTTCTCTTTCATCCGCAGGTGGCATCAGCGAGACTGCGGGGCCTCATTGAGCGTCCTCAATTTATTGGGTCTAGCATTGAAACTTTGCTGTTTGGTAATTTTTTCTACTTGGTCAGACAGAAAAAACATTCTTGCATATTTTTGGTTTTATATTGCATTGTATATTTTTCACTCCTCAATCTTTGCCCTCGAGGTGAAAGAGGATTTGCGCCCACGCTCGACCCATTGCAGAGCTTTGGATGTGAGGGTCTGGCAAGTCATTGTTTCTGCTTCGGGTCTTGTTGTAGCGACAATACAGGCAGTGCGGGCAGTCAGGGACTCAGTGCGGACATTCAAAGCCTCTTCCGAGGGCAAAATCCGAGCAGCAGTGGCAAAGGCCATGAAACCTTTTGAGCCCAGCAGGCCGCAAGACGAGGTCATCCAAAGGCCAGTGATGGGAACTATCCAGAAACGCGTTGAGTGCTGGCGACGACATGCGACCATCATTGGTGGTCGCTATGAGTCCGGCAAGTCGGTGGCAACAGAAGAAGCCTTGCGCGGGGTGCGAGGTGTTGTGCGATTCAGCATCGAGAGCGCTGATTGGAAGAGGATGATGTTCGAGGAACTTAAAGTGGAGACTGTTCAAAGAGATGATGCGCCGAGTGGGCGAGAAGCTCAAGGACTTTCCCGACAACCTCACCAAGTATCCCGTTCTCCTCCTCGACATCCCTCGTACAACCATTGAAGGACTGAGTGGACAGCAGTTTTTTTTCAAATATTGTAATGCATTTGACCCGAGTCATTTTGTTCCGGTTCCTATGGGCGAGGCATCGACCGAGTCTCTTCTACAGCGAAGGATGTGGCGACGGACAAAATCGGCTGTGCCATACATGCTCTCCAGCTGAAAGACTAAGTTCCAATGGTTCAAACAGAAAACGTTTTGCGGGGACTGTAGTTACGTCTATTTATCCTTGGTCCAAGGTGATTGTATCAGCCTCCTCGGCGGCAGTGGCGCTGGCTTTCGATGCTGGTGGAACTGAAAGACAGGAAGACATTTGGGTTGCTGACTTGACGGAGGAAGAAACTTTTGGCACTGCATGGGCATGAGAAGAATTGGAAAGACTTCGTGGATGCTTGTGTTTCGGCTCAATTCAACAACATGTTGATTGATTAAGGTGTGTTTGCCCCGTTCGAGTTTTTGTTTGGGCGGACTTTGACCAGAGTTCATTTCAGGTGGCTTGCGGATTGGCGACTTGGTGAAGGCCTGTGAGAATCTCAAGCGCCTGGCTTGAACGGATGATGATTTACTTTTTCGGTGTTCAAAACCTCTCAGGGATATGTGTTGTGTATCTGTTGAACTAAGGAAAGGAATGTCATTGAACGACACGAAGCAAGAGTATCGGCGATTTGCTACAGCAGAAGCTGTCGGCTTCATGGAGTTGCAGGTTCATCCTAAGCTCAACGGACGCCAGATGTCGCAAGAGCTCCTCAAAGTTTATCCTGAAGGCATGCCAGAGGTTTTCAACAGCATTCGCATCCTCCCTCGGGAGCTTGCCGAACTAATTCGCAACAAGAGTTGTCATGCAGTGTATTTTCACCCTATCAAGAAGCGCTTCTTTTTTGCTTCCAAATTGCATAAGGAAGCCGCTGAAGCGCAATTGGCAAAGCCATGACCGATCTTTTGCGAAAATGGACGGAAGACTTCAGCTCGTTCTTGCTTGTGCATTTGTTCCAGCCCCGTAAACACAACGCACGCATAGTATCAGATGTATCAGCTATGTGAGATGGTGTATTTTGAAATCCCATTCAAGGATAGACGATTCTGGCATGCTGAGCCAAATCCATGCACCTGCACTTCAACATTTCCGAAATCGGGTGTGTTTGCGTTTGATTCGCTTTACCTTTTTTTCGTGTTTTTTGGTTCTGAAGATGAACAAGAAGGGCTGTGAGTTGTGTCCCCCAGCTCGTGGCTTTCTTCAAGGCCTTGTCCACGAAGCAGATCCTGGAGTTTCGCGCGCAATGAAGCCCGACATGGACCTTGGAGTCTTTGCAGCTTGGCAGCTGTTTTTTTTCGGCCAGGTGAGTCGTGACATGAGGTTCGCGAGGATCATGACTTCTGAAAGACCAGAAAGAGCCTCAACCCCCAGTTCAATACTATACCCCTGTACCGAAGCATATGCATAGATTCAGCACAGAAGCCTACAACAAGAAACCGCACCAAAACTCAGCCAACCTAGGCAATGTGAAAAAATAATGTTTACAATACTAAAAAAAACAGATGATGGAGTAAAACTGCACGGAGTGGTGTTGGCACACTCCTTGTTGTAGCCATGAACCGAAGGCACCAAGTGCGTGTCAAGCCATGGATGGTGCTGGTCGGTGGCTTCAGTCTGATGAAGTTGATGGGAGCCTTTGTGCCACCACCACAGGTCAAGGACTTGAAAATCATGTTAACTTGGTTCCTAACTTTGGTGATTATGAGTTTGTGTTTAAGAAAAGGCCAGTGTGATGTTTCATGTTTTGGTCTTGCAGATGGCTATGTCATTTGGAGGCGGTGCCAGTGAGATGCACACCACACCTTGGGGCACGCCTCGTTGGGCATGTGGTTGGCTCATGCATCATGGTAGCCCCAGCCTATGCCTCTGACACGTCGGGGCTGGATTTTCAACAATTCGTTGACGACGTTGGGCGAAACCGCGACTTCTTCATTAGCGTGGCAACTGCAGCTAAGTCCACCTTCACATTTGGGCAACTGGTGGATGCAGTGAAGTCCGCCGATGAAGCAAAGCGCTCCGCCGATGAAGCAAAGCGTTCTGCCGACGAGGCGTTCAAAGCCTCTCCAGAAGGCAAAATCCAAGAAGCGCTGGCAAGGGCCATGGAGCCTTTTGAACCCAGCAGGCCGCAAGACGAGGTCATCCAAAGGCCAGTGATGGAAACTCTCCGGCAACGCATTGCGAGCTGGCAACAACATGCGACCATCATTGGTGGTCGCTGCCAGTCAGGCAAGTCGGTGGCAACAGAAGAGGCCTTGCGAGGGGCGCGAGGTGTTGCGCGATTCACCATCAAAAGTGCCGATTGGGAAACGACGATGTACGAGGAACTTAAAGTGGAGAACAGTGGTCTGTTCAAAGAGATGATGCGCCGAGTGCGCGAGAAGCTCAAGGACTTTCCCGACAACCTCACCAAGTTTCCAATCCTTCTTCTTGAAGTCCCTCGTACAACCACCGAAGGACTGGCTGGACAAATTATGTCTTTTCAGTTGTCTAGGGCCGTGCAGCTACTTGAAAGGACTGCCGCAAAATCTCGTCAAGAGGTTTGTCAAGTGGCAGGTTGGCACCTGGTATCGCACAGCTTTCACGGATCAGCATGCGCTGGCATGTCTTGGCACCAGGCCAGGCATGCCACTCGCAGATTTGACTTTCAACCTGATTATGTTCTCAGTTGCTCAGGAGCTCTGGGAAGCTTTGAAAGAAGGTGGGTGTTGCACAAACTTGCATTTGCGCCCTAATGCTGCACCTGAGCCTTTTCATCCAGTCTGCTGGATCGATGACGTCCTCGTTGCTATTGATGATCAGGATCCAGGTGTTTTGTTTGAGAAGCTGCCGCATGTGGTCAGACTGTGTGTTGACATCTTTGAATCTTATGGCCTAAAGCTCAACATGAGCCGTGCCAAGACTGAAGCAATTCTCCACCTTGCTGGCCGAAAGGCAAGGAGCAAAACCGCTCATCACTCGCATCCCCTGAATGAGGATCTCTGGAAGTTTTGGCCGAGGTGCTGGATGGCTCCAACTGCATGGGAATGTCTTCCGCCGGTCCATCCGTACGCACCTTCTTGGCTGCACTTCCTTCACTTCCACTTGTTTGGGACTTCTGAGTTGTCCCCGCCTGCGCTTCATGTTGGGCGCCTCCATGTCGCCCTGCGCTGTGCCCGGGCTGGGCGCTTTCATGTCGCCCTGCCTCAGCGGCGCCTCCACTTCTCTCATCTTCCAAAGCACGCTCTGGAATCACCACAGGTGTCTGTGGTTCAATGCCGGGCTCATCTGTCTGTCTCGGAATCACAACTGGCTCTCTGTCTTGCAGTTCTGGAGTTTCTGCAGCCTGTGCACGCAGAAAATCACTCAACATCGTTCCATCATCAATCTCGGTGAAGTAGGACTCCACCGAAAATGGACTTCTCGTCTTCTTAAGGGCCATTGTGCAACTTGCCACCAATCCCGGATGTTGCCAGGAAAACTGTTGCACCGTGTTCAGCATCTCTTTGTCCCAAGGTCTTGAGACTCTTCGCGCAGTTCTGTTTCGTCACGCTGTGCGCCGCTAGTCTATCATGATCACTGTATAGGGCTCATTGTCACAAATAACTGCAATGAGCGCTGCAGACCCTCGATAATCTTTCTTGCGCGCCAGCAACGAAGACTCGACTTCGTCTGCAACTGCGCCAACTCAAGGCTCCAGAGTATATGGTATGTTAGTCTCGTCCAGATTAATCAGTAACACCGCTTTTCCAGCGCGACTCGCTACACGGCGGCGGCGCCGAATCCGCTGCCAAAAGCTGGTTGCCTGGCTCCAAAAACAGGGCCACTTTTGGCTCCAAAAGTGGAACCCGCTTGAGTAAACTAAAAGGACAGGTTCCAGATTTGGAACCACATTTAGACCCAAAAATGGAACCACAAAAGAAGCAAAAACGGCATCGAAACCTGGTACCCAATTGCGCCAAAATGCAAATAAACAACTGTAACATAACAAACATTTGTGTGGATCCAGCCGCCACACATTGCAGACGCAATAATAGCGAGACAGCAAAATACCTGATCTCAAACCGCTGCAAAATGTTGCGCATCAAAGAAGTAACGCTTTCTTTTCTTTAAACACTGTTTCTTCCAGAATCTTCCTCGCATCAACTTCCCGGAAAACGTCAACTGCTGGCAGCCGGTCGCATACTGTGGGGGAACGCTGATTTGGACCCCATTTTCAAAACCAAAAAACGACTCCATGTTTTGAACCATGCGTCTGGCAATTCAAAGTTCGCTTCTGCCAAAGGCTAACAACACTTACCAAACACCAAACACAAAGCAAGACCAGCAATGGCACAGCAATTTTCTTAGACAAGAACCCAGCACTCAACAAGGTTTCTTCAAAAAAAACTTGAAAGAGGTTCAGTCCTCTTTTCCCTCTGTTCTCTTTGTTCTGTTCAATCCTTTGTTCCCTCTCTGTTTGCTGTTTTTTCATTCTTCTGTTCCCTCACAGAGACACACACACACAAACACAGCACACACACAGACACACACACACACAACTCATACACAGACACAGACACAGACGCATCACACACACAACTCACACACAGACACAACTCACACACAGACACAAACACACACACAGACACAAACACACACACACACTATCTCTTCAAGTCTCTGTCCCCTCTACTCTCTTTATTCTCTCTACTCTCTCTCTCTCTCTCTGTTCTGTTCAATCCTCTCTTCCCTCTGTTCCCTCTGTTTGCTCTGTTCTGTTCAATCATCTGTTTTCTCGGTTCCCTCTGTTGTGAGCAACCCTTTGTCTCTTCGCTCCTCCTCTTCCCTGTTCAATTTTGCGTTCTCTCTTTTCTTTCTCTCTCTCTGCAGGATGCAAAGGTAGTTGCAGCCTAAAGCTCTGGAAGGTTGACCCTGCAGCCCTGCAAAGCTGCAACCCTTTCAGCCTAAAGAGCTGGAAGGTTGCTCTGCAAAGCTGCAACCCTCAAACCTCAAAGGTTGCAACCTGCAACCCTCAAAGGTTGCAACCTAAAGCTCTGCAAGGTTGACCCTACAGCCCTGCAAAATTGCAACCCTCCACCCCAAAGGTTGCAACCTCAAGCTCTGGAAGGACCCTGCAGCCCTGCAAAGTTGCAACCCTCAACCCTTAAAGGTTGCAACCTGCAACCTGCAACCCTTCAAAGGTTCTCTGGAAGGTTGACCCTGCAGCACTGCAAAGCTACAACCCTCAAACCTTAAAGGTTGCAAGCTAAAGCTCTGAAAAGAAAGAAAAAAAAGAAGCAGGGAAAGAAAAAAAACAAGAAAGAAAGAAGCCAGTGCAAGGTGAAAGAAAGATGGAGAAGAGCAAGGAAAAAAGGGAAGGGAAAAAGAAAGAGCAAGGGAAAAAGAAAACAAGAGAAAGAAAGAAGAAAAGAGAAAGGAAAAAGAAGTGGCAAAGGGAAGAGGAAAAAGAGAAAAAGAGGAAGGAAGAAGGAAAGAGCAAGGAAAAGAGGAGCAGGACGCAACAGGGAAAGAGCAAGGGAACAAGAAGGAGGGGAAGGATTTTGTACAGCAAGAAAGGAAGAAGAGAGCAACGAAGAAGCAGCGTCAATGTGCAATGAAGGAGCAGCATCAAACGAGAGAATGAGCAATGAAGGAGCAGCACCAAATGAAAGAATGAGCACTTAGTAATGCAAGTTTTTCAATCAAAGTGACACTTCTGCATACATGCTTTGTCAGATTCAAGTGACACTTTTTCACGTTAAAAAACACATAAATTTACAATCTTTCAACATCATTTTGCATTTTTTCTGAATAACTACCGCGCTATGGGAAAAAAGCAAACCTGTTGGGTGGAGAAAGTACACACATAAGTAGGCATATAGGGCACCAGGAGCATGCATACAAGGCCAGTGGTGCGCAGCGCAAACCACCCTCAAGAGATCAGAATGTTTTTTTCTCTGTCATCAATTTGCATTCCGGGGCGCGCGCTCAAAAATACCCTTTCAAAGCAAATCTGAGCTTGTCGCATGGCCAAATAAGCAGGAAATATACACTTTAACTGGAAAAATCTCGACGATATGCTCCAACAACACTTCTATCAAAAGATCTGGCACATCTTTAGGGTGACACTCTGTCAGCCCCAATGGTCCCCAGGGTGACCCTCTGTCAGCCCCAGTGGTCAGCGGTAAGTCCCCAAGGTGACCCTCTGTCGGTCAGGTTTCGGGTTCTAAAAATGGAGTCGTTTTTTGGCTCTGAAAATGGGGTCCAAATCAGTGTTCCCCCATTGTTCTGGTGAGAAGCAACTCACCACTGTCTGTTGACACTAAATGCAGATCCTGAAAGCCGCACTTCGTCAACCACACTCCAGCGACAAATCTGGGTTCTCCTTTCTGCTGCTTGATTCTGGCCATGACCGTCTCACCGAACTTCACCACTTTTCCAGAGTACCTGCTTCCCTGCACTGCCTCGTACGGGGTGACTCCAGAAATTGCACGAAATCTGTTGAGAATAAACACTGCATGTTTCCAACTCCAACAGTGCAATGCTGAATCCGTTCTCACACGCACACCTGCCGATGCCTCCAGGTCAGACAAGATTGTATTGGCTTGGGTCCTGACTGACTGTATTGCTTGTTCCACAGCTCCATTGCTTCTGACGACGAGCAGAATGATGAGAAGGCAGTGTCCTGGATGATACAAAAAAACACCACCACCAGGAACCAAAAGGCAAACCCAAAGGTAAGACCAAAGCAAAAGCCAAGAGCTTGCCCAAATTCACGCCCAAGGGACCTCATCGCTCGCCCAAAGCAAAGGCCAAAGCAAAGGCCAAAGCAAAGGCCAAAGCAAAGGGCTCGCCCAAAGCCAAACGGCGATATGGAACAAAGTGGCCTTGGATGGGAGAGTATGCAACCGTCAGTGACAGGCTGAAGGCTGGCATCCTCGGCTGCAGCAAGTGCAGTGGCTCCAAAGCAGGCTGCAAAGACTGCCGGGCGCGAATGGAAACATACAAGGCATCAACTGGGCCGGATGATGTGAACTGAAGTGCGACTGTGCTGGCACAGATGCCTTGTTCTGTGTTTTGACTATTGCGGTGACCATTGCGGCATGCAGGCGAAAAAACAGCAGCGCTTGAGCTGAGTCGTTGGTCCCTGTCAAACGCGGACAATAGGGTTGATGTAGTCAAAGATTTCCGAGTTTGGAGGTATTTGGAGTGCATGCCGCAACTGTGTTTCAGCCGAGCAAGCAAGCGAGGTTCCCTGCCCTGAGCCTGAGCAGGCTGTGCTTTGCACAGAACTGCTACCGATGCGCCACTTACACGTGCCTAAGTATGATGAGCTCAACCTTGGTGACTCGGTGGCAGTCATCACATGGGCCTCAAGCTTCCTGCCCCTCTACAAGGCGCACGACAAGGTTTTCTCCCGAATCGTGACATTGTTCGAGAACAAGGAGAACGTCCCGAAGTCAATGGAAGACTTCAAGTCTTGGATTCTCATCATCCATCCGAACAGCGATGAGCATATCAAGAAAAATATTCTGGTGGAAGGCCGCTGCAGGCGTGGATGGAAAGAGATGTTCGCGTTCCTGCTCTGGAATTGGGAACACGTGCTAGGGGATCACATATTCCTCATGGAGCGAGGCATCGGCAATGCAATCAGAGACCTGGCTGTCAAGATGCGACACCTCCGGTTCGTGATCTACGACGTTCAAAGGTGCCCGGTGGAAGAGTCGCGCTGGCCGATCCCCCAGTTCCACTTTGGAAACTGGTTCATCCTTTGGGGCTGGCTTGAGACGACGTTGCTGGATGACCCAAACATCCGCCCAGGCATGGATGACAATGCCTCGTTTGATCGTGGTTGACATGGGTGATGAAGCCACTCCGGAGAAAGCCGTTGAGTGTGTCGTCGCCGGAGATGTGGACATGTTGGACAAGATCATGCCCATGGACTATTTCACTGGCAACCTTGTGTGGTTCCATGCGACGAGCCCCGCCGAAGCTAAGCACTTACCCAACCCATACGACACGTCCAACATGCTTGACAAGGGCACCGGCACCGATGACGACGCGATGGACACCTGAGGTTTCAAGTTTCAAGAGTTTTGATTGCAGACCAGAATTGGAAAACAATACAAATTGACATTTGAACTTGTCCGGGCTGGCTGGCTGGCTAAACGGTTGCTTGCTTGGCTCCCATTGGGGGTACATTCCGCTTGCCATCTCTGAAGATTTTTCTCAGACTCAACATTGGGCGACAGGTGGCCCTGTGCTTGCGCAGAGCTCCATATCCTTAGCACAGTAGCTTGTTCCCTGTTGCTGCCATGCCGATCAGAACGATCAGGAAGGCGCAGAACGACGACCCTTGGGATCCCCAGCGCCGCGAGGCCGCGCGGCGCTGGGAGAAGTCCACGGAAGTGAGAGTTCCTGGTTGGGGCAACCTCTTGCCCAAGTACTACCCGATCATGCGGCAAATGACGCTCGAAGGCTTCCCTGACTTACCGCCTATGGGCAACCATGGCTACACGGTCAACCTACCAAAGTATGACGTCAAGATGAAGGTGGCCTTCAATCGAAGCGGGCTAGGAGGGAGCTTCGCGGCGACGAAGAAGGGAGGGGCCACCGTGTCCTACACGTTCTGCAGAAACGATAAACTCCACATCCAGGCAACGTGGGACATGACCATCTATGACAGTCTGGGTGGCTTCCCTCCCCGCAAGCCCAAGGAAGAAGACGGTGACAGCGATGCGTCCACGTTGACTTGGGGGCACTTCAGTCCGGATGGCGAGACCGCCTGTTCTTCAGAAGCATCGGCAACGTCGACAAGACCCTCCACGCCAGCGTCCACAGCTTTCGAGGACCTCTTCAAAAGCATCAACGACAACCAGATTCCGCCTGCCAAAGACAAGAAGGGCAAGAACATGCAGGTCAAGGGCAGGAAGGTCAAGAACAAGAAGACTGAGGACAAGAAGCCCATGAAATCCATCAGCAAGCTGAAGAAGCACAAGAAGAACAAGAAGAACAAGAAGAACAAAGATCCCCAGGCCCAGGGCTCGGACCGCCCTTCTGAGGAGTTCAGTAACCGAGCGGCGCCTGAGGACATTCTCACTGTCCTGGATAGCGCGCTGCCGCCGCACGAAATCTTTTGCTAAAGGTGTTGTTTGGCGATGGAGCTGCCGGGTGGAAACTGAGAGGGCGACTCAGGCCATCTTAGGGGCTTGGTGGCCAGGTCCACCGAGCAAAAGTATGCTAGGAGACTCAACATTGAACTTTAAATGTTGTGTTTGTTTTTGCATAGTTGTGCTCGACAACACTCTCTCATGGGGAGCAGCTCACTTGCCATTGCGGCGCCAGCTTCGATAAAACCGCGTTGCTGCCCGGTCTTGCACTTGTTTATTCGCCACCTTGGGGCAATCTTGAATGAAAGGCCCCGAGATACCAAAAAAACAAGGCCCCCAAACTAGTTTTGCCATTCTATGTGGCATAGGGCACAATCCTAGAACTTGATTTACCGGGAGCATCCCTGGGCCCACTCAAAGCTCCGCAATAAATAATCATCTAACTCCGGCAACAACCTTGCAACTCGGCAAGTCGACTTTCAGGATTGGCCAGCTGTCAGAACCGCAGCTGTGAGGCCTGCAGAAAAATATGATTGAGAAATCAATGCAATGCCCCAGCAACTGGTATCCGCAGAAACCTTAAAACAACCCCAAAACAATGCCCCCCCCCCCGCAGCGCAAGTTTGATCACAAGAATTTACGACTTGTGTTTGCTCACCGCCCATGGATTCGGTCAATGCCAAGACAGAGTTGGAGGACCTTCAGGAGCGCCACCGTGAACTGACTCTGCGGCTCGGTATTCTCAAAGATCTCCGAATGGCTCTGAAGGAAATTCATGACCTGCTGCGCCGTTCTGTGGAGGCAGCTGACAAGGCAGAGACGAAAATCCGGGATTTTCACGTGGTCTTTGGACACCGGGCGGATGCGCTCTTGGCGCCGCAGGACGACGAGCCCGACTTCCTGAACAAACTTCACACAGCGTCCAATATCATCAATAACCTGTCATTCCAAATCTCTTGCGATGCAGATGAGGACGTGGAGCGCGAACAGGACAAGGTTGCGGAAGAATTGGACGGAGTTTGCCGCAGACAAGCTGAGCTCAATGAGCCAGCTGCGCCTGTGCAAAAACGCTGAGCCCAACGAAGCAGCTGCGCCCGCGCAGATGCTTTTAGGAAGACTGTTTTCATGTTTTGCAGTGCTTGGCTAGCCCGGCGCGGAAAAAAGGCGTGCCACCACTTTTGCTTTTTGGCAGGCGCCCGTTGACATCAATAATAACAGCGTGTGTATGTTGAAAAAAACTGAAACAATAGGCGTACTCAACAACAGGGCATGGTTGGCAGAGATTCCTGCTTGTTCGTGGAAGGCCATGAGGTCGTCATTAAGTTCTCCTGTGCTTGGTACCCTTGATGCGGCTCGAGCGCAGACTGCAAGTACGCCTGCAGCAACTGGCATGACTATGGCTTCCTTGCGGGCGCGTCAGAAACGCGCCAGAGTGCTCCAGCAAACCATTGACAAAGCCGGATTACAACTTGCTGATCTTGATGTCATTGCTGTTCCTGCATGGGATGTCTGTTAAAACCCTCTAGGCCCCGTGCCGAAATTGGGTAGCAGTTCTGAGGTCCTTGTTGGTGTTGCTTCCCAAGTTCCATTGATCGCCATTTGGCTCAAGACACATTTGAGGTTCAAGATCCGATGTGTGACTGCGGATCTCCGTGATTGGCACAAAGAGCAAAACAACCGCTTGCGCCGCAGGGTCAGGACTACTGCTGTGATTATCATTCCTTCTTCCTTACAACGTTTACACGGGTTCGGCTATAACGGCATCGTCCGTATACACCTTTCTACGTGGTTGGTATTAAGCTTGAGGGTTCGGTGCACAGCGTCCCACGGGACGTCACCTTGCCGTCTCTTGACAGGTTATCAGCCGTAACTACAAGCTCTACACTGGACTGGGAGACAGCTGGTTTATTGCGGGTACAGGGACAATAAAGGAACGATAACCTACACAGTACAATGGCGTCTTCGGCGAGCCCAAGTACTGCAACTTTTGGGAACAGCAGCTCAGAGGGATCCAATGGATTGATGGCTCTTCCTGCGGTGATGGATATGGTTGCAGATTCACAGGATGAACCTGGGAGCGGAGGTTCCGCGCTATTCAGCGACATATCTACTCCCACAAGATCATGGAAGCAGATCGATGTTCATCAGGAGTCGAAGAAAAGAGAATCCCCACCGAGAAGATCATCATCTTCGCCTGCGACACCACGGACGTCGCAGAAGGGCGTGAGATCGACATCGAAGGGTGGGAGGTCAAAATCACCCACCAGTGCAGATTTTCGCGCCATGATCAAAGAGAAGAATAAGATGGAGGTGGAGATCGGGGAATATCAGAAGACACTTGATGAGATGTCGGCAGCAATGGCGAATCTTAACCAAGAAGACTATGGAAGCACCATCCGGATCCAGGAGCTGGAAAGACGATGCGAGATTGCCAGCAAGCAGTCGGGACATCTAGTGAGTCACCACCAACACCACATGGCTGAGGCATGGCGCAAGTTTGAGGAAGAAGCCCAACAGATGCGCAAGGTGGAAATGAACGCATTTCAGTACGGGGAGAAGAAAGACATGGAGTCGAATATTATAATGCAACAGATGAGGCAAGCTGAAGGAACTATCATGGAGCAGAAGCGGGAGATTGCATTGATGAGATCCTACATGGCAAGCGAGAAGTCGGCCGCGCAGGAATCAGCTATACGTGCAAATCAGATACACCGTGAGGCTTCACAACAGATATCAGCTTATCAGCAACAGATCAGAGGCATAGAATCTTCTACATCTATCGAGAAGTTCAACGAGGAGGAGATGGTCCAAAGTCTGAAATCACAGTTGGAGCATGCACTCGTCAAGCGCCCCGAGACGTACTCTTTGGAGGACTCCAGGGAACAGCTGATGGCGAGGCTGAATGACGTTACAGTATTTGCGGAACAGGAATCGAAGAGAGCAGATTGCTTGCTTCGCGAAAAGGAAGAGATCGTCAAACAGTATGAGTCCGACGTGTCGATGAAGGACCAGATGATTGCTGTCGAAGGTGGTCATCGTCAGGATGCGATCTTGGAGTTAGCCCAGGTCAAAGAAGAGAAACAAGAGGAACGGTGCACGATGGACGAGAAGTCGAAGGAGGCTGAGTACTGGAGATTGACAGCTAAGGGAATGTACGATGAGTACCTCGAGGAGATGCATGAGCTTCAGGGACAACTGAAGGAAAGAGAGGCGACGCTCAAACAAGAAGAGAGTTTTGTGCGCCAACTCGATGCTGACAACGAGGAACTACGTGCACACAAGAAGCTGGAGATGCAGGAAGCCTCCAGCAGCAAAGATGGACATCGTGAACGAGCAGTAGTGAAACGCGCTGAGGGAGGAACCCAGGCTAATTCAGGTAGGATAGACAAGAAGGTGGCTGGGTTAATCCCGTCATCGTCTTCGAAACAAATCCCTAATTCGTCGCTGATGCCAGGTTCGATCCTCTTTCCGTCTTTCGGTGATCCAATGATCGATGTACACCTATCCCAGATGCAAGGGGTTGTTGGGCATGTCCCACAATCCACTACTACGACTGGTGGTGGTGATGGAGGGGGAAACAACGGTACTACGCCCCCATTGGATTACGGTGGATTCCCGCCCAATGGGAATGGGCAGGGAGCGGGTCGACGTCAGTTGAGCCTCGCTGGTGGCGGAGGAGGACCTCCGGATGATCCACCCGATGAGGATGAGGATGACGACGACGAAGGAGATGAGGAAGACGAGGAAGAAGAAGAGGAAGGAAGACGATCGGACACGGAGGAGACGAAGGAGATCGAGAGATAACCGAGAGATCAAGAATGATCGACCGAGAATCTCGAGGAAAGAGGCCGAGAGAGTATCTATTCCGGCCTGGCCAAAGATCCATCAACTTGACACCTGGAAGATGCAACTGCTGATGAATGTTCTGAGCGCATGTGCAGATCCAGATACCGACACATGGACGAAATGGCTGGAGCAGGCTCTTGGGTTGAACCCAGACCTGGATTTGCTTAGCGATTCAGGTGGCGACAGATTCGCTACGATAGATATTAAGATGGCCATGGGCATGCAGAACATGCTGAAACAAGCACCTGACGAAGCCAAGGACGTATACCTCGATGCTACACGACACTCTGAACTACGACATCTACGACGTCAACAAGGGGTGATCGTGAAGGGACGAGAGTTGGTGGCATTAGTTATGCAATCATTCAGAACTTCCGATAGAACGGACCTTGTCTACCACATCGAGCACTTATTCAACCTTGACTTTCCTGGCGACAAGAACTTGGTCATGTTCAGGAACAAATGGTATGATTTGCTGCTGAAGATGAGGAGCGAGGACAGACCCAGTAAGCTGGCTCTCAGAGACATCCTTTACAGGAAGATCAAAGGGAGCAAGAAGATGGAGTTCGGCCTCAATGCCTACCATAGACTACCGGACAAGCATCCTCAGAAGACGTATGAATTCTTATTGGCGTTGATCGACTATCAGATCAAGGCAGATCGGGAAGACCTGATGCTCGACATGAAGGAGAAATCGGTCAAGTCGATGATGAAGTCAGGCGGGAAGGATGCGGCTCCAGCAACTGGCAAACAGGAGAACCAGGGTGGCAAGGGCAGAAAGGGGAAACCCGGTGGACCTGATGCCGCTCCTGTGCTCCCAAAAGCCAAGGCAAAGGGCCACGCTGGCAAGAACGGCAAGTCCGACGGTGCCAGCGACAGAGGCAAGAGTCCGGGCGGAAGCAAGGATAACCCCTGTTGGTACCACTTCAAATCGGCGAAGGGGTGCGTGAAAGGGAATGAATGCACTTTTTCCCACAGCAAGAAGACGGAGCACAAGTTGGAGAGTATGTCCAAGGGGAAAGGAAAGGGCAAATCCAAATCCAGATCATCGTCACCAAAGAGAGATGATGGAGCATGCTTCGCGTTTCAGAAGGGGAAGTGCGATAGGGGAAGCGCTTGCAAGTATAGGCATGAGCTCATCAAGAACAATTCAGCTCCAGCAACGTCAAATGACAAGGCACAAGCCAAGTCGAAGGCTGCCGCCAAAGCCGCAGCGCCTGCCGAGGAGGGCCATCGCGATGCCTGCGATAGTCCTGAAGCAATCGGCTCCTGCGGGGAAGGTAAGCTTCAAGAAGGACGTTGATCATGTCGAACCGGACGAAGCCGAGACTATCTACCACGAGCACGATGACGACGCGATGAGCGAATCATCGAGATGGTCTGGCGAGTCCGAGATCCCCGAGAAAATGGTGTGGTTCAAGGAAGTGCTCGACGTCGACGAGAATGGGGAGATCACCTACCTCGAAGACGAGAGAAGGCAATGGGAACGAAAAGGGGAATGGTACGGTTATGAGGACAATGAGAATGAGCCTTATCAGTACGTGTACGTCGACGAGAAGAAGTTCAAAAGCAGTGATCATCGTGAATTATCAGCCTACCAAGTCCAACGATCATTGATACGTGCGAAGATACTGAGAGAAGTGGTGGATGATGTATATAAGAAGCACTACTTCCCGGTGACCAAGGAGAGCAGCATAATGTTCGAGTATGATCGGAACAAGGACGAGATCAAGGAATCGGCTGTCGACTGGAAGAAACAGCATGGTATGCCGAAGAACGTTTTCGCCATGTCAACGTGCATCAGCAAACGGGTGAAATGGTTGATGGACACCGGATGTGGTCATGATCTCATCGGAAGAGCCAAGGCGAAGAGCCTGGGTGTCGACATCGTGAAAGATGACGACGAGATCGTGTTCCAGACCGCGAATGGTTCCACTTCCACATCTGATGTGGCCAAGATAGTCGTGGACGAGTTGGACGAGACTGTCGAGCCGCATGTATTGGATGAGACACCCACGGTATTGTCAGTGGGGAGGAGATGCATGAAGATGGGTTATGCATTTCACTGGATGCCTGGTAAACTACCTTTCATGGTTACGCCAAAGCAGGGATTCGTGCACTTGCAGGTCAAGGACGACATCCCGTACCTAGTGAGTGATGGTAAGCTTCGGAGTAACAGGCATCGCCCTACGATAGACGACCTCAAGGAGCACTTTTCGGAAGTATTGGCGATGGTAACGAACGACGAGGCAGATCAGGGAGGTGACGATGAGAACGACGTCACACCCGCCGCTGTCGGTGAGTCCGCAGAGGCCGAGGGCGAACACCACGACGGGGCATTCGACTTCGGGCCACCGGAGGAGCCGGTCCGGTACGTCCGCCTCCCGTGGCTGAGGAAATACCTGTAGATGTTGGGTCAGTCCCGCATCGACATGGTGATGCCGAAGCTCACGAGGAAGAGGCTGACGAAGATGATCCAGATGCCGGAATCGAAGTAGACGTGTACGAAGGATCATCAATAAAGAGGAAAGTGGGAGTCCTCAAGAAGGACGCCAACTCCATAGCTCATTTGCTTACACACAGATACCGAAATCCCTTCTGCGAATCATGCGTCAAGGCAAAGATGAGACACTTCAGATCACGAACGGGAGCATTCAAAAGAGAAGTGAAGACGTTCGGTGACCTGGTGACGTTCGACTTTGTGACGGCATCAGGAGATCATGAAGTGGAAGGCAGGTATGCGCTCATCATCCGGGACATATATACCGGAATTATCATGGCTTATCCCACCGCGAGAAGAGACACTGACTCAGTCGTCAGGGCTATCAAGCACTTCTGCGGGAGGAGGAAAATCAAGCAGGTATATTCGGATGACGGCCCGGAACTGATCAATGCGTGCGTGGAGCTGAAGCTGAACCACGACCTATCGCTGCCTGGACGGCCGCAGAACAATTCCCTTGCTGAAAGAACAAATCAATTCATCATTGACCAGACTTCGGCTTGTCTAGTACATGCCGGTCTACCCACGTGTTATTGGGTGCAGGCCATCACCACTCTGTGCCATCTCATGAACATCGAAGAGGTGAACGGATCGAGTGCATGGATGAGGCTGCATGGCGAGGAGTTCAAGGGCGAGAAGATACCTTTTGGTGCGCTAGTGGACTTCAAGCCGAGTGAAGCACGGGGGGAAAGAGGGAGAAGTTCGAGCCGAGAGGGGAAACTGGTATATTTGCTGGATATGTGTTGAGCACCGGTATGCATTGGGCAAACAAGTATCGTGCTTGGGCACTTACTGCATTTGCGGGTGCAGAGCTGAACATCAAGAAGGCAAAGGTTCCGCCTCGGTTGAGAATGCCACATCAGACGGAGAGGATGATTCTGAAATCTCCTCTGACATTCCCAATACAACAGAAGTACAAGGTTGCCAACGAGACTTTGGAAGGGATAGAGATGTCTATCGATGCAATCGGTCTGGATGCGCGTGACCGCCTGATCGAAGATGAGGACTACGAGCCTGAATTGCTGCAGAGTGACGAGAAGCGACTGCTTGACGATGAGGTCGATCAGTTCGCTGGTCTACTGCTCGACGATGGCCCGGAGGTAATCGCCGGAGATCGGGGGGATCATGCAGGAGAAGACGATGCTAGACCGAGCTCTTCAAAAGGGAAAGGAGATGGACACTCCAAGGGCGATGAGAAGGTTGCGAAATCCGACCTTCCACACGTGTCAGTTGGACTACCTGGGGATGGCATCACGTACGTCAACGACGATGGCAAGGAGGTTAAAATCGACAAGGCCGGAAGACCGTATCCTGTCGGGAAGGACGGATTCAGGCTAATGAAGACATCGAGACCTCCAGAGTTCACTCCTGAAGAATGGAAGATGATGAGTAAATATTACACCAAGGAAGTGAAGGCCGAGGTGAAGGGCGGTGGCAAAAGGAAAGAGGAAGATCCCAAGAGTAAAGAGTCTGATATTTCCGCGCCTGCAGAGGCACGGACATTACAGATGCCCGGTGGTAAGAGAATTCGAGCGATGCTTCGGAACCGCTGGGGTGGAGTAGAATGGCAGTACAATTGGGGATTGCGGTAGAACATATCAAAGATCAAGAACCCAATGGATGGGAAGCACTTGGCTGAGCTTGAATGGGTCAGGATTGTTGTTAATCCTGTCGACGGGGTGGTTGTTCTCATGGATTCCAAACAGTCCCAAGACGTCATGAGACGAAACGTTCAGCTTGAGAACGAATTTGAGTGTCTGGTGGTAATTTATGCCTGGAAGTTCAAGTCTGAGGAGCGATCAAGGTCGACTCCAAACTGGACGAAGGCGGTTGCATCAGTCATGGAGAGTCATAATGACGAAGCTGAAACGGCATCGGGGACGGATCCATCGGTCGACGAATCGACGGACCTCTCCTGGTATGAATGGGAGGAGTCTGCTGAGATAGTTTCTGGAAAGGTGCCACTCGCGATGCCTGCGATAGGCGAAGACGGTGAAGCCAAGAAGTACCCATCGATGCCGTGCGTGACTTCTGAGCGAATACAGCACAGAGAGAAAGCTGTGAAAGTTGTACGCTTCTTCGACGCTTTAGTATCCAGGCCGGTTGGCCGGAAAGAGATGCTGACCAACCCTGATGCGTTGGCATCGATGAAGAAAGAATGGTCGGGATTAATCGACCAGGGCGTCTTCGATCTTGGCGCGGTGCGTGAATATGACGCTGTAGCCAAGGAAGCAAAAGCGAAAGGGGAAGAGATACACATGGCTCGCGCACATGGCATTTGCGTTGAAAAGCACTCACAGTTGCCTGTTGGTGATCCTAAGAGGAAGTTCAAGGGTAGAGGCGTGTTGCTGGGGAACCAAGTGAAGAACCAAAGCTTTGAGGCTTCGATGTTTCAAGATTTGGGGAACTCCCCTGCTTCATTTGAAGCCTCGCGTTGGGCGGATTTTCTGGGTTGTCATGATGGCTGGGATGTGCAGATGGCCGACGCTGTTCAGGCGTATATACAGGCCACATTGAGGGGCACGCCGTGTTGGATTGAATTGCCACAGGAGGCCGTGCCAAGTGAATGCAAATGGGATAAGTACAGAAGACCAGTCGTCCCGTTGAGGAAGGCGCTGTACGGACACCCAGATGCGGGAACATTTTGGGAGCAGCACTGCGATGAGTCGGTGCGTGCCGTTGGTTTTGAGCCCATCGGCGAAGAATGGCCTTCAGTGTACATTCACGAAAAGCTCCAGCTTGTACTGGTTGTGTATGTCGACGACTTCAAAATGGCAGGGCCGCAGAAGAACCTTGCCCAAGGGTGGAGCATGTTGCGTACACGTTTGAAGATTGAGCCCGAGACTGGACTGGACATGTACCTTGGTTGCAATCAAAGCAAGGGAAACGTCACTCTCGGGAACGGACACCGAGTAACAACGGTGACCTATGACATGGAACAGTTCCTACGTTCCTGTGTCGACCGCTATCTTGAAGTGGCGGGCGACGTGAAGTTGAATAAGGTTGTCACCCTGAGTTGCATGAAGAAACAAAGAATCACGTCTCACGGAAGCCTGCCAGAGAGGGGCCGTCAGTCGTGTGCAATTGGTGTAACAATCTTGTGCCCACCGACGGTTCTGCCTCAGTGCCGGACCAACGGGGAGGGACTCCTGAGTTGGCCATGAAGGAGCCCGTGCGTGGACACCTTGCTCCGCATGCCGCTAGCGTACTGATGAAGTTGATGTACGGTGCGCGGATTGCTCGCTTCGATTTGTTGCGGCAAGTGAATCGCCTAGCACGGAACGTGCATAGGTGGACTGACTCCGATGATCGGGGTTTGCATCACTTGATGTGCTATGTGCATCATACCAAACATTGGCGCATGGTCGGTTGGGTTGGAGACCCTTTGGACGATGTGCACTTGGCCTTGTATGCGGACGCTGACTTTGCAGGATGCATTGACTCGCTGCGTTCCACCTCTGGTGGACACTTGAATATACAAGGGCCTAATACCCGGTTTCCGTTGTCTGGCAGCTCTAAAAGACAGGGTTGTGTGAGTCATTCCACTCCCGAGGCCGAGATTGTTGCGGCCGATGTTGCCATGAGATCGATGGGTATGCCCGCTCTCAAGCTGGTAGAGCGGATTCTCAAGAAGTCACCGAACTTTGTGTTCTATGACGATAATAAGGCTATGATCGGTGTCGTGCGATCGGGGAGGAAACCCACGATGCGCCACCTTGAGAGAAGCCATGGTGTTAGCATTTCGTGGATGCATGAGATGTTCACACGTGATTACATGTACTTGGCGTATGAGGTCACCGACAGGATGGCGGCCGACATCTACACCAAGGCGTTCAATGATGGGCGCAAATGGTAACATGCATGTTTGCAGATTGGTCTACTTGACCCGAGCTTGCTGTCTGACCCGGATACCCTCAAGGCGCTCACACCCACGTGTGATCCCATAAAGGGGACCATGCAGACTGCTTCGGGGACAGTTGACGGAGTTCCAACATTTCCGCACACACACATTCCGATCATGCCTCCCGACCTATGGTGGTCTGGATTAACATCCAAAGAGGGATTGCATGAGCATGAAGGACATGATCCGGTTGTTGTTGCCAAGGGACCCAGATTGATGCGTGTAAAACCTCCACTCGCGGTTATGACACCGTTGGGGAGCAAGTGGCTTCGTTCCACTTGGTTTCTGAAGAATGGGTCATGGCTCAAAGTTGAGGATAGAGTTGACCCGGGGCTACAATGTGTGCGAATTGATGGTTGGGTTGATCGCGCAGTTTGGCAGTTTCATCCCGTACCGGTCGCTGCACCGGCGCGGGAACGGTCTCCACGACCACGACCAATTCACGTCGGGTCCGGGGATGTTGACATGCAGTCCGTGCTGGCCGCATTTGTTGAAGAACTGTCGAACGAGCGCATAGAGTTGAAGTGTGTTAACGACCTTGCTTTGGTAACGTTGCTCCGATTGAAATTGCTCATGCGTTGTCTGCATATCAATCACGAGCAGCTTGTCCCTGGTCGTTGTTTTGTTCCGTATCGCATTGCGGTGAAGCACAAGCCACAGTTAGCGCCGGGTTTTGAACTCGCGATGGTCAAACATGACGGTGGTGTGCTTCGCGCTCCTGTTCATGTCTCGCTTCCTGGTATGAGAACTCGCACAGGCGTCACTCTTTACAGTGTTGACTTGGCTCGGCCCATCGTGCTGATGGCATGTTCCGAACCACGTAACTGGTTCACTGCTCTTGCCCGCCATGACGGGCCGCAGGTTGACACCATAACCCTGGTTGATGACTTACTGAGCGAGTACGGGGGGAGAATCGCCAGACATGTGCTTACCAAACCTTCCGATTTGTTGTTCTTCGCCGGGCCTTGCACGGTGGGATCATCATGGGCACGCCTCAACAAGACTCGCGGAATTGACACCGCAGAGAAAATCGAGGCCAAACAAAGAGAATTTTGGAGATTGTTTGAACGGTTCGTTGAAATTAAACGGCATGCCATGACAAATCGAGCTGCGATTTTGTTTGAGTTGCCTGGAAGTTGTGATTATTGGAAAGATGAGAGACTGCATGAGGTTGTGCGTGATGGGACTAGTCACGAGTTTGATGGGTGTCGCTATGGCTTGAAACAAAGATATGCAAAGAAACCCATGCCAATCAAGAAACCATGGAGAGTTGTCTCATGGAACTTTGAACTTGGTGGCTCGTTGTCAAAGAAATGCAATGGAAACCATGAGCATGGACCTTGTGCTGGTCGTGAAACCAAAGAAACCCAGTTGTACACGTCTATAATTGTGGGTGTGATCCTTCGCCGTTTTCGTGCTCGAGCAAGGTGCCTCAAACCGGCACCGTTGCAACTCGCTCTTGCTTGCATTACGCGAAGGAGATCGCGGAAGCACCAAGCTACTGCGAGCGAAATCTGCACCACCCCAACTGCACAACCGAGGTGCTGGGCCAGTCCCGTACCTCTGGTGCATACGGGGAGCTGGGTCAGTCCCGAACCCCAGGCTTCAAGGAGGAGCTGGACGAGTTCGTCACCTCAATCTGAAGCTGGGATCGCATTGGGACAATTCCGTGGCTTCATTAGCAGCTGCTTATTTTGGGTTTTCCTGGTTCTGGAGAATATCATCAAGATGACTGCCAATCCGAATGTCGTCAATACGAATGAATTCTTCTGCGTGCCTATTGGGAAATCTAGGCAAGCGGCAATCTTCTTGGGAAATTTGGTGAAGAACGCCATCGAGGATGGCAAGAGGATGCCCAAGAGGATGGAGGTGGACAGCGACCTGGGTATGTGCGTGAAGTGGATCGAGGACATCGGCGTCCCCGCTATTTATGCATACTCAGCGTACTATTCTGCCAAGGGTCGCGGGATGATGAAAGGAGAAGGGCAGTCTATGAGGGTTGCTTTAGAGTTCATCAGCAAAGTTTTCGGACAGCTTTCTGCCGACGAATGTATGCTTGGATGGAGGGAATTCTGCAGCAAGGGAAAGAAGATCGTATCGGCGCTGAACCAACTTTGCGGTGAGGCAACGATGCTGGCGAAGAACCCCGAGTTGCTCAACGTAACCAAGTACTGCATGGAAGGGGCGGATATGTTGAGATCAATTGCGCACATCTGGGATCTCGCATTAGGCGTGGCCGAGGACAACGATGAACGGTCGTTCAAAGCAGCATTCCACCAGAACACCCCGGTTGGGGAAGTGTACAAAGAATTCATCAACGACGAGTCATCTAGGGCATCGTCATCGAGAAGGTGGAGGAGCTCTGAGGAGTTCCAGACAACTGCAGAGTTTGAGAGGCACGACCGGAGAATCGCAAGATACAGAGATCGAAACTGGGGGAAAGTATTCACGTTGAGCGTGATCAAGGCCCCCAAGATCGACTTCTACGGTCGTGGTTCCAAGGACGACTACCAGAAGAATTGGGACCTTGGGTTGGTCTACCAGAATGAGCTGCACGCATCGATGAAGAACCTCGCATATGCACTGAGGAGGGATGAGAATGCCAGCCAGCACAACCTCTTGCGCTGGATGATCTGTGGGTCGACCCCCAGTGACATCTCTGATGCGTGCATTGGGGCGGTCAATTCGCTCATGTGCGTTTCGTTCATCATGAGGAGGTTGCAGCCACTACTCGGCGAAAAGAACGCCAAAGATCAGTCGTATACAGCTTATTTCCGTCCAGACAAAAGGGAGCTGAACGAACTCTACCGGGAAATCGAGTACGCCAGGGACTTCCTGTGGTGCATCGACATGATCTATGAGTCAAAGCTGCCAGCGATGAACATCAACTCCATCAGTTTGGCACCGCACGCGGCTGACAGGGCCGCTGAGAACCAAGATCGGCGCAAGTGGGTAAGCTGGATGAAGGAGATCGAAAAGAAGGCCGAGAAGGACGTCATGATCGAATTCTTCGAACAAATACTGCACGATGCATGAAGTCGAGAGGGAACTGGAGAAGTACCCCGAGGATTTCGTGGTTGGGGAAGAGCCGACATGGTGGGTGATGGGCTCATCGAAGACGGAGCCGCCACGGAAGACGGAGCGACAGCAGAAGTCGGCATCAAGCTCCGGGCAAAGGAGCCAAACCGCTGGTGGGCCAGTCCCCCAGCCGGGAGCTCCAGGTGGGGGGTCGCAAGCCAGCGATGCTGTCAAGATCGACAACGAGATCATCGACTCCATTTTCCGAATGAACTCTGGCGGTGACGACGACAGATGGGTAATTATCAACCCAACTGCTGGACACGATTCCTACACTTCATTCGAAGGGGGTACCACTTTGGGCGGCGCGACTGTCAATGTGAAATTCAACATAGACAACAATACGGGGTACCCAATCATACAAACTGTATTTGGGCCGTGTCTTGCAGAAGGCAAGAACGCAACGTATTGGGAGTGTATGCTGAGATGCCTGACCTCTTCGCTATTGCACTTCGAGGTGAAGACCAGCGCGGAGAAGATCATTCTTTCCTATGTTGGGAAGGGAAATGCGGCATGGCTACAGCTGTATGCTTTCTTGTGTGCCCAAACAGGATGCTTGATTACTGGACGCCTTCCGGGCGCCAAAGCCATCAACGCGTTGATTCAGGCGGCGAAGAACCCGGACAACGCACCTGGACAGTTGAACCGGATTATCAATAGGCAGAAGAGGAGCCCCATTGGCGAGGCGACGATTCGCGACATGATGATCCACAAGAAGAGCTTCTTGGTCCTGGATTGGCCCCTGAGGGCCATCAACTCAAAAGGGAGCACGAAGACCTTCCAGATGATGGTCAACGAACAGGGATGGACAAACATCGAGGAGAGATCATACTATGGGTCGAGTGAGCAAGTCTCCTCACCCAACGACACGTTGAATATCATCTCCCGATTGCAGAAGCTGGATAAGCTCATCGCTGAACGGCGGAGGCGAGACATGGATGACTCACCAATGTCGGTGTACATCTGGATGTCGCTATATGATTGGGTGTGCATGAGAGGATGCGGATGGCAGGTGACCGCCAACCCCATCATCGACTCCCTGCAGAAGGCGATATCTGACCTAGTCAACACATGCAAGGGCCTGGTCGTGGTGAGCGTGAATCGCGATGTTGCTTTCCATGGTGGAAGAGGGGACTTGGGGACGATCGCCAACAAGGTTAGCGAGATCTGCAAGGCGGTAGGCGCGCTGGTGACCGAGAACGATCGCCTGTGGCGCGTGGTCCATGCGCTCACAGGAAAGAACTACAAGATCCCTGGGAGCTCGAACTTGCAACACTTCCTCCTGAAGCGACTGCTGATTGAGAAATCCCTCGATGCGGTCGCACCAAGCAACGCGTTTGTGTGTGAGCTGGAGGGGACGTGCATAAACGAGCCCGACCTTCGATTCAACATCCCGAAGAACATGGAGGGATCGAAGGTGAAATTCGAGTACAAGCCGACCTTCACTGCACAGTCGAAGAGGAAACAAGAGCAGCAAGCTGAAGGGCACGGCGAGCAGGACGCTTTTGGGAAAGCCGATGCCGGTGATCAACGTCTTCGATGGTACACGGTCACGGAGCTCAGCAAGTTTATCTGCGAACTTTGCGCTAAAGAGATGCAGTTGAGCAGGTCGAAGGTGCTCGGACCGAAGTCGAAGTACAATCCCTCTTCTTGCGTGAACTGTTGCGCGAACTGGAACGCGGACACGAACGGTTTTGCAATGTCTACCGAGGGGAAGAAAATGTACACGCGCCTCTTCGCAGAATGCGTGGTGGCAATCCCCGACCTTCAAAACCTCATGGTGGACGTCAACAACATCCAGGCCATGATCACGATCATACGGGAGCTCGCGTATTCGAGGCTGAAGAAGGAGCTTTCTCACGCGGGATTCGTGAGCATGACCGTGGATCAAGCAGCGCAGTTCTGCAACAACGGTCACGGGAAGCAATTGTGCGCATCCCGGGATGTGATCGTGTGCAAGGACTCCGAGGGAGTCGAGGAGAGGATGTCCATCTTCTTGATAGGCAGGGATCTCGGCAATGTGGCATATTCTTCATGGATCAAGAGTGTGCTCGACCAAGGAACGATGTATGAACTCCTGGGACAAACCACGAACGAGGAATCCTTGGGAGACGTCGTCGAGATGGTTTTAGGATTCTTTGAGGTGATGTCGTACTTCCAGCACGAACTGCCACTATGGAAGGACGCATGGAAGATCAAGAGGGAGTTCGAGCAGTCAATAGTGCGACACCTCGCTGGGAACGTGACCCACACGACGGGCCAGAACAGGAAGCGGAACAAACCGTCCGCACAGCTCGGCGTTCCCACGAAGGAGGTGCTTGACATCATGAACAAGGTCAAGCCCAGACATCCACGATCCCTGATCACCGAGCCCTCTGCACAAGGTTCCAAGAGAAAGGCCACGGAGTGCGAAGATGAGGGTCTTGGTCAAGCACCAGACCCGAGTCGAAGTTCTCAGCCAATACTGAGAAGGAAGACAAGAAGCAGCGTGTGATCGACGGGCGGAGAGCGGCACTAGGATTCCTGGAGTCAATGGAGAAGTGCATGGGAGATATGGGGATCTGTAAGAAGTGCGCGAACCTGGCCCACGACGGCGACTGCAAGGACATTGAGGAGGCTGCTGGAAATGAGAAGGCGATGAAGGTGCTCCGTGAGCTACTCAGCAGTGACCCTATTTCATCTGATGATGACATGGGGGATACGGAGGAGCCGTCCTCATCAACGTCCAAGGAAAGAAAGAAAGGAGGACAAGCAGGGAAAGAAACAATTGAGATGTACAGCTACACTATTAATTTGGTGGAGATGGCTGACACGGCTGAGGGAGGAGAGCTACACTGTGGTGGCGTCGACCTCACCTACAACCCGTGCGGGGACAACAGGACATTCAAGAAGACGCTTGAGATGGGATGCGACACCATCCCGTGCTACATCCCGAAGTACGGCGACGTGATTGATGTGCATATGCCACGGGCATACGCGTCTATTGTTGACCCCAGGTACTTTCCCAGAGGTGCAATCCTTGAGCAAGTGGACGTGATGCAACTTGGCAAGAGTGTCAACTTCTGCATTTCTCCTTTCGACGGTGCTCCACTATGCAGGATTGGTGATGATCGCTCGGTATTTACTTCAAGGGACCAAGCAAACCAGCTATCTCACGACCTATGCAGAGTCCTTCGACACAAGATCGGCAATTGCCGAGGAAGTGCTTTCAGGTGCGACGAGGGTGGATGGGTCGACATTGATGCTGTCATTGACGACCGAAACAACGACATATTCCCACCCAACACCTCGAGAGCGAAACGATACATGGGCATCATGGAGGTGATCAAGTGGCAGGAATCCGGAAGCAAGAAGTCGAGATTCCAGGTTCTGGCAGCAAGGTTTCCGAGCATCATGAACCCGAACGACACGAGGGCAGCCAGAGAGGAAATGAACAAGGCTGGCGTGGATCGGGACGACATCGACAGGATGTTCAACAGATGCGACGGATGGTACAGACCTTGGTGCATCCGAGTCACAACCGGTCACAGGGATTTTGGATTCATGAGCTCATCCGCACTGGCGAATAGGTATTCCGCAAGAATGGGTGATACTCTCGGAGGAGCATTCCATGTGACGTATGTGGAAAACCTGCCAAGCATCGTACGCTGTGGGCTAGTCCCCGGCGGAATCGATGGCGGTAACAGGCTAGCATTGCACTTCGGGGCATTTGCTCCATGGGATGAGATGAACGTGGCGACGAAGACAACGCTACGGAACGTAAGGAGAGGGGATCCGATTGCGATCATCTATATTCCCAGTGCAACCCTCGCGCGGTATGGGGCTGGAGTCGCGGCTAATGGGACTTTTATGGTCTTTGACGTGATCCCGTTCTATGAGGTCAAGTCCATTTGGATTGGCAAAAGCAATGGGGGGAAGCGCCTGGAGTACGCTGACATCAAGAGGGCGTACTCGAAGTGTGTGGAGAACGAGATCTGCCCTGGCTTTGTCAACTCTTCCCAAGAGTCGGCTGCGAAGTTCCTCCAGAACGTCGCAAAGATCAGCGAGAGGATGCCGGAGACTGAGACAGGTGCCGATAATCTGCACTACATCGTTGACATGGTTAATCGTGCTTGCGAACTCTATCGAAACAACAAGATGGAAGAGTTCAACGCACAGGTCAACGAGGTCCGGGACGAAGTCAGCAAAGTCGTCATCCTGAATGATGAGACATGGGAAGGACTGAGGTGCCGGATATGTCCATCATGTGCGACCGCGATCCCCACTTGCTTCTGCTTATGCCTGGAATGCGAAGCACAACTGATCTCCATCGGAAGATACTGCGTTCACATCAATTCCGATGACGAGGAGGACAACCAAAACCCCAACGTCTCTGGAGATGCCAGGCGTGCACAGGAAGAAGCTAACCACGATGCGGCAGCACAGGAGGATGAGGACGAAGCGGAGGAAGTTCCGGGAGAAGATGACGACATGGACACGCAAGGATATACATCCGGCTATGCGTCAGAAGAAGAGGACGGCGGTTGGCATTACCGCGACACCGATCTGACGTCACGGGACATTATAAGTTCCCAACGGATGGCGATCTGCCTTGACGAGCCGCGTGAGGCTCAGTACATGGCAGGATTTATCGCACTCCAGCTGTCCAAGATGTGGGGGATGTTTGAAGGTGGTGAGGATAGAACGATGATTGCCAAGCTCGAGGGGAGAGAGGGCTGCCCTTACCACAATGACTTCAAGAGGTACCCCAACATCACTGAGCATGATCAGGAAGGTATACTTTTGCCATCAACAATAACGAAGATTTCTCAATCGGATAATGTTCGGACAAGAGCCTTCCGATCGGTTGAGGAGCGTGACGAATATATTCGTATGATGGTGAACAAATGCGAGGGACTATACACATTCTACAAGCTGTGGATTGCAGCAAGAATCCTCGATGTCACCAAGGAAGAACTGAAGCTCCTGGTCAAGGACCGAGTGCACCCGGTGGGTGATATTATTTTCAGATGTTTTGCACTAGCTTTCAACTGTAAGTATATATCATTCGTGAGGGATGGCCTAAACCTTGGCATGAATGGTTACACGGTCAACGTGAGCGCCATCATCTCGGCCATCGACCCGAACAAATGCGACACACCCCTGCTGGATTGGCGCCTTCGGAAAGGGCACTGGTTGCCAGAGGACTACAACAAGAAGTGTGTTCGGGCACGAGAAGCCCAGAAGAACTTGGACGAGGAGTTCCGCCGACGTACCCATAGGCTGTCCATCGGGGACAGGTATGCTTCGTGAAGATGATGATTGCGGTACGATGTGGGCCAGTCCCCATCTGTTACCTGCGTCACATCGACACTGTTTCGGTGGAACGACTTATGTCATGATTTATATTCATGTGTCCAAGATGATTGGATGTGTACGCGGTTACATATTCCGATGACTATGACGCTCTGGATATTCATGGATGGAACTATTACCTTATAGATGATATCTTTTCATTATTTATATATTGTCCATGGTATCTGGAATGGCTATGATTTGCATTGATTACTCACCGATGTTTCTTTGCCGGAGATATGCAGACCGATCACAAGCGGGCGCGTATGGTGGACATTTATGGCCAACCCATTTATGGATGACAGCTGCGCGATGCGCAAATGCGGCAGCTGGAATGTTCACTGGCGGTCAAGTGAAGTGGCCACAGTGTATTATATACACCTGCATATGGATGTGTGCTTCGATTGGAGGATGAATGTTTCACTTTTCGTACAATCGAACCCGGCATGTTTCACAGCGAATGAACGGTGTAGTGATAGCAAGTAAAAGAATGCACGACACGATTTTGTAGTTGAAGCCGTGGCCAGTGGAACGTTTTGTGGTGTTTGGACCGCATGATGAACAATGCGACCCAAATGGGGGATGTTAAAACCCTCTAGGCCCCGTGCCGAAATTGGGTAGCAGTTCTGAGGTCCTTGTTGGTGTTGCTTCCCAAGTTCCATTGATCGCCATTTGGCTCAAGACTCAATTGAGGTTCAAGATCTGATGTGTGACTGCATACATACGTGATCGGCATTGAGAGCGAAAACACTTCGCTTGCGCTGCATTTGTCAGGACTACTGTTGTAACTATCATTCCTTCTTCCTTACAACGTTTACACGGGTTCGGCTATAACGGCATCGTCCGTATACACCTTTCTACGTGGTTGGTATTGAAGCTTGAGGGTTCGGTGCACAGCGTCCCACGGGACGTCACCTTGCCGTCTCTTGACAATGTCATTGTCAATGCTGGCAAGAGGGCGTGGGAAGGTGTGTTCTACCGCTTCCGCGTGGCCTTGAAAGCCTTTGAACAGCGCCGGCAGCTACGGTTACGATTGAAGTTGCTTTCCTTCTCTATTCCACGTCCATTGAGCTGGCATCGGCGCAGAACAGCAACAAGATCACAACAGGATACCCTCCGATACCTTGAGGATGATGCTGTAAGTCCTCGGTCGTTCGCGCTTCCACCTCGGGAACTTTCTTCTTCGGTCTTAGCAGCCCATGAGTCCGGCTGTTGGAGCCAGTTTGCCTGTGCAAGCACAGGCAACTTATACAATTAAATTAGTTTGTGACACAGTCTTAGTCGTGGCGCTATGGACCCTTGGAAAAAAGGTGTGAGCGCTCGCGTCATTTAGGGTGACCCTGGAACAGGCACTTGCTTCACACGGCTGGTGGCGCAAAACATTGGAATTGCCAACAAAATCGTGTACTCAAAAATGGGCGGGCTAACAGAAATTCCACACTCAAAATCATGACAAAGTTGGCTTGTTTTTTCGGCCTCCTTTTGGGCCAACAAAAAAGACCAAAAAGACCGAGCCTTAAACACAACCCAGTCAAGGCCAAGGCGGAGTGCATCAAGCCCAAGATCAGTAGCAAGAAGCGAGCAAGGTCTATCGAGTCTGCAGGGCCTACGGACTCCGACCGCGAGGCCCTCTTCGCTTCCTCGCCTACGGTGCCTGGCAGCCCTCCAGAAGCAGCGCCTGGTGATGATTGGAGCCTTCCACATCCGGACTCCGACAGCCCCGCAGACGTGCCGGAACCTGCTGCAGCTCCCCCTCTTGAGCCTGCGGATGCGGACGAGGAGGATGCCCCTGCTCAAGGCAAGTGGACAACTGAGCAGATCACCACCCTCGTGCAGTCCAAGCAAGACCCCAAGGCGCGTCCCAGCTGGGCAGTGGTCGCCCGCCGCGCGGGGAAGACGGTTCAGGAGGCCAAGAACAAGCGGGCAGCCCTCCAACCTCTTTAGCTGCTTTGCCTACAGCAAGCCCCTGAGAGCCCCGCATTACCTTACCCTTCTTTTTCTCACTCTGTTCCTTTGGTTTTTCGCTGTGGTTCCCTTTGCACCTGGGTATGCTGTTTTGGATCAGACGCCCCCAGCATTGCTGGGGGCTGTGTGTGTGTGGAAACCCTGTTCAGAAGGGAAGCTCAGAGAAGGCAGGGGGGGTCCGCATGCCTTGATCGACGGCCCAACGAACAGGGTCAAGGCAATGCGCTGACATCCGGAGGGATGCTTCCGGACGTACCTGCGTACCCCTGGTCCCCTCAAAAGGAGCTGTTGTTTCGTTGTTTTGTTCTTGCCAAGAATGGCAAATGCGGGGCGTTGGCCCAATCCGTTTTCCGCAGTCCAGCATTTCGACGAGGGAGCCTGAGTTGATAAGGAATCGAGTGTGTGCGTGTGCGTGTGCGTGCCCGTGTGCGTGCGCGTGTGCGTGTGTGCGAGCGCGCGCGTGCGTCCGGATGCGCGCTTGAGCAAGAGCGCGCGCGCAAGCGCAGTCGGCGTGCGCGAGCGCGCGCATGTGGTGTATATTTGCGCGTGCGTGCCTGTGCCGGGCGTGCGTGTGTGCGCGTGTGGGTATGTGTGTGTGGGTGGGTGGGTAGATAGGTGTCGCTGTACATGTTTGTCCTCCCAAGTTGCGAAGTAAAGCCGAAAAGGCTTGTGCCTCCTGGCGCGCGCGTGCACGTGTGTGCGTGTATGCACGCGACCCCGAACAATACCGAAACATTCACGGAACCTCCCCAAGCCCATCAGGGGTTCACGCGCACGCATTCTGTTTATACGTTTCCTTGACGTGAATTGGCCAGCCGCAATCAGAACAAATCTTCCTCTAGCTCAAGTTCAGATTCGCCCGACAGCTGTGCAGAATAAAACAATCCCACTGAGCAAAGCCGATGCTGCCAGTTTTTCGCTTCCCTTCACTTCTGTTTCGTCCTGTTTCCTTTTCTCCTCTTCCCTTCTCTCCTCTTCCTTATGCTCACTGTGATTGCGCTGTGCTGCTCAGAGCGACGGGTGGTTCAAGACAGGAAAGTTGCAGGTCACCATAAGCATAGCAGCTCTAGGGAGCCGTCCAGTGTAAGAGGAAAATGAACAAACATCGGCAACATTCGACAGCCAGCAGCCGCAAACGCCAGGCCACAGCATGTTGTCCAGCGAGGTTGCTAGGACGTAGTTTCGGTGATGCGTGGCAGAAGCAACTGCAATCGCTCGCTGAGCAGGCGGTGAGCCGCTGGCCGTGCCCGGCGACGGCTCCGTCCCTGCAGGCAGCCGCAGGAGTGTGCTTGCGCGCGCTGGAGTGGCTGCGGGCAGCGCTGTCCGGGCCGCGGTCGAAACTGCTTGTCTACCAGAGACCGCTGAAGAATTGCAACAGCATCAGCGGTTTCTGCTGCGGCATGGCGTCGTCTTGGGTGCCGGGGTCTCAGAAGCACGCTATGGAGCAAGATGGTTGCTGCCGTGCGCAAGCCTGAAATGCTGGATTCCGTGCATCATGGAACCAGCGCGTAGCTCTGGGCATTCACGCAAAAGTTCGATTTCGATGCCATCGTGTGGAGCGGCCAGGCAGATGCGAACGTCTGCGCTCGCAGTCAGACAAGGCTGACGGATGCAGACGAACGAGCAGCTGCGGCGTTGGCAAAGTCCAGCTGGGTGCCTGGAGCTCCATCACAGGTCTTCCAAGAAGCATTGGGGTGTGTCCGGGCAGCAGGAAGCAATCAGCAACGCCATACTTGTTGTTCAGGAAGATGGGGATGCGGACCGCCCATGTGCTAATGGTCACCTCCAAAGCGAAAGTCCTTGGCGCAGCGGCTGAACTGGATCTGGTCAATGTGGTAGCCGATGAACTCGAGGTGGGAGACACAGGCGAGAAAGGTCTGGTAGCCAGCCAAGCAGGACGATGCTCCAGGATCCAACATGACAGCATCCGGCCGTTCGGACCCGAACTGGTCGATCAGCAGGTTGGCCATCATCGAGGATCCATCCTCGATGGCGGGGCGCTTGTTCGGATTGGGCGTAGAACGGAACGAAGCTGCTTGTGGTGGAGGGCATGCGCTGGCCCAATGACCAGATCCACCGCAGCGTATGCACTGCGTTGCACTCGCAGCTCGGGACTTGGCCTGGGAAGGCTTGCCCTTGCTCGAAGGCTTGCCACCGGACGCTTTCCTCGTCCTTGAGCTTTGGAGTGTCCGGAAGCAACAGCTGGTTCACCTTGTTGTCCTTCCCGTCCGAAGAGCAACTACTACAGGAAGAAAACCACGCGACAGGCGAAGCTCCTGAAACCTCTTGCTGGCGTCCACGTCGGCGCTGTGGACCTGATCATACTCCTCAACTGCCCAAGAGGCAGGATCGGCGCTCATGTAGGTGCAGTCTCCAATTTCATCAGCTTCGTAGAAGGCGGGGTCGCAGTACTCCTCGGGCTAATCTTGCGTTTCCCAGTATTCATCGTGCTGGTAGTACATAGGATCCTCCTCGGGCGAGTCGGCAAAGCCCTTCTAGTCCTCGTAGGTGCCATCATCGGCCCAATAACCATGCTGCTGGCAGCGTCCTCGAACCGATCGTAGGTGTTGTGCTTGTGGCCGGGGCGCTTGTAGTCTTGACCAAGGATGTAGTAGAAGGCCTTGACGGTGGTGTCGCGGTCCGTGGCCTTGTTGGCGTGGGCGGTGATGAGGCGTACCTGTTCACGGGTAAGGCTGGCACGCCGAAGAAGATGCCAGCCAACAATTGTGGAGGGGAGGTCAACACTGTGCTTGGCAACCGTGCGCAGGGCCTCGTCGTGCTCTGTGACATAGCTCAGGAGGGTCTGACCTGCCCGGCGCTGAACCTAGTTGAAGTAGCCATCTGAATCAGACGTCAGCTCCGCACGTACTGGAAGGACTGGTCCAGCAACTTCAGGATCTTCTCGAAGGTGTCATCGGCCTCGATCTGGGCATCCTCCAGCTGTTCCACAACTTTCCAGGCGGTGCCGGTGAGAGAGCCGAGGAGGTTGTAGACCGGCTCCTTTAGACCGCCTCCTTCTCTCTCTTCGTTACCACCATCTTCTTGTTGTACAAAGCTATCCTCTTCCGCCACTTTCGGAAGTCATTGGGTTGACCGCTGAACAGGGGAACGCAGCTATCCCTTGTAGTGGCCACATCCGTGGACGGGGGGCTCATAGAGCTTTGTGAAGGGGAGGAGGATGCCATGAAGATACCTAGGTCGCTGTCCGGGAGGTTGCTGCACTGCCGGTTCTGCCGAGGATGCCAAAGTGACCCGCAGTCTGGATGCCGAAGAGCGGCTCCTCTGCCAATATCACTTCGTTGCCAGGGCCCACGAAGCCCCAGGCTGAAGACAAGGCAGAGCACCAAAGCGCCAGCGCACCTTTCAATGCTCTGCGTAGCCAGTGGGCGAAGCAAAGTCCCACTGCGGGGTGATTTGAGCCAGGGGCCACGGCACCTGAGTGTACACCTGATCATGCGGCGCGTGATTCACAGCACATTATACGAAAGACACAGTGATGCATTAAAGCCAGCAACTGGAACAACAGCTTATGTGCGTATAAAAGCCACGCGTTCCGCATTTTACGTCGGAAAAGATAAGCGAGAAGTTGACGCAAAAGCCGCAGAGCTTTTCAGAAGTCTGTGTTGAAGACCAACGCAAGCGAGTCCTGCGTGATGGTGGTACTGCAGGGAGAGCTTGGGCAGAGCCTCAAAGTTTTTTCCGGGTTTCAGACACATCCCTTGCACTCAAAGTTGCGCGCTCGTTTTTTCAGACAGCTTGCAAGTCATGGCATTTGCACGCGCATTTTCTTCGACAATGCTTTCGATGGTGGGCTGCAGGGTGACGGCAATGCATTGATTGAGCTCACCCGGCAAGCTTTTGAACGCAGACGCCAGCTCATTATTGTCACCCGAGCAGAGGAGGGCGACAAGGAGATCGACAACCTGAATGGCCCACGCGCCATTGCACCCCAGCAAGACGGCAAGCGCGCTGAAGACTTCCTGTGGTCAAAACACCTCGCCCGTCAACACCTGAATAGGACAGTGACAACAAAGTTCAAAAAGCAGGCAAGAAGGCATGCAAGATCTCTGCGAGTTTACTCTGCACCTTCCCTACGCATGCCCCTACGCACTCACTCAGCACTCTTCCTATGCGTGTCCCTATGCGCTCACTCAGCACTCTTCCTTTGCATGCCCTTATGCGCTCACTCAGCACTCTTCCTATGCATGCCCCTACGCACTCACTCAGCACTCTTCCTATGCATGCCCCTATGCATTCGCTATGCATTCGCTATGCACTCTTCCTACGCATGCCCTTACGCACTCACTCGGCACTCTTCCTATGCATGCCCCTATGCACTCACCCAGCACTCTTCCTATGCATGCCCCTCTTCCTATTCATGCCCCTATGCGCTCACTCGGCACTCTTCCTATGCATGCCCCTATGCACTCACTCAGCACTCTTCCTATGAATGGACCCTTCGCAATACCCAGCCCTCTTACTTAGGATGCCTCTTCGCACTCATGTCTGCATTCTTTCCTATGCATGCCTAGTGCATTCACTCAGCACTTTCTTCCTATGCATGCAACCTACGCACTCGCTCAGCATTCTTTCCTAAGCATGCCCATAATTTGGCAATCTCTCAGCACTTTCCTGTTTGGATGCAGGCCCTACGGATTTCATCATGCACTGCTTTCCTATGCAGCCTCAATGCACCCATCTGCACTCTTATGGCACGCCCTATGCATGCGTTTGCGTTTGCTATGCATGCCCCTTCGCACTCATTCAGCACTCTTCCTATGCATGCCCCTATGCACTCACTCAGCACTCTTCCTATGCATGCCCCTATGCACTCACCCAGCACTCTTCCCACGCATGCCCCTACGCACTCAGTCAGCATTCTTCCTATGCATGCCCCTATGCACTCACTCAGCAATCTTCCTATGCATGCCCCTACGCTTTCACTCAGCACTCTTCCTACGCACGCCTCAATGCAGCATTCGCTTTGCGCTCTTCCTATGCATGCCCCTACGCACTCATTCAGCACTCTTCCTATGCATGCCCCTTTGCACTCACTCGGCACTCTTCCTATGCATGCACCTATGCATTCGCTTTGCGCTCTTCCTATGCATGTCCCTACGCACTCATTCAGCACTCTTCCTATGCATGCCCCTTTGCACTCACTCTGCACTCTTCCTATGCATGCCCCTATGCAATTAATGTCTACTTGTCCTATGCACTTCAGCTGTGCAGAACGCACCGATTTTACCGGAAAAACCCTTCGCAATGCTTTCGGGAAAAAGCGGCAAGATGTTTCTGTTGAGCTCATGAGGGAGTGGTGAGCCCAGATGCCACCCAGATGCGCGATGAGCTTGGTGGGTGGAGCCCCAGCATCATGAGCATTTACACGTGTGGCTATCTCATTCTCGATGAGGCGCCGCCCACACGAGGACACGAGGCAGGTGGTGTTAGTCGAACACTGCGCAAACCTGATGATAGGTCTGTTGCGTAGGGCTTAGCCTTGAAGAAACAACATCGGGTCTTTTCAACGAAGAGGACACTTGTCAGGCACCACACAAACCAACGCTGTTTGGGTGAGAGTGTTGCGGCACAGGGCAATGGGCGCTAGACATGTTCATGCAACAAATGTGTTCTCAGTGACTGGCCTTCGCTATCAACTTGCGAGGCAGTTCTCTTGCAAGGCCGAATGCAAGGCAAATGGGACTTGCAGCGATCCTCTAAATATCGTTGCCTGATATCATTGTCCTTTAAGCCTTTCCTTTGCTAGATGCCCTCACGTAATCTCTTAATCTCCTTCCTTAACGCCGTCTTGGTTCTGCAAGTTACTTCTCAGGCCTTCGTTTGTTGCTTGACGACGCGTTTGCCCAGCTTGACAGCGTCCATGCCGCAGAGTTTGCTCAAAACGGCTTGTGGCAAGACATCGGGGCGGACGCACGCATGCAGAATTTCCAAAGACTTGTGCAATATGTTTTTGATTTCGTCCAAAATCAAGATCAGACACCAAGTTTACCAAAATCACGCTCTGAGCTTAGAATAATGTGAGCTCTTCTGCAGTCGGGACTTGAGTGTGGGGATAGTTTTGCCATGAAGCGGAGGCACCGAGTGCGTGTCAAGCCATGGATGGCGCTGGTCTTTATTTTGGTGAAGTTGATGGGGGCTTTTGTGTCACCACCGCAGGTTGGCGATGGACATGCAGTTTCAAGACCCGGTTGCGTTTATTATTCTGTTATAAAGACATGTTTTAAATTTGGTGTGTTTGGAAGGGATTCATGCAAAGTGTGTAGTTTGTTTCTTTTTCATCCGCAGGTGGCATCAGCGAGACTGCGGGGCCTCATTGAGCGTCCTCAATTTATTGGGTCTAGCATTGAAACTTTGCTGTTTGGTAATTTTTTCTACTTGGTCAGACATAAAAAACATTCTTGCATATTTTTGGTTTTATATTGCATTGTATATTTTTCACTCCTCAATCTTTGCCCTCGAGGTGAAGAGGATTTGCGCCCACGCTCGACCCATTGCAGAGCTTTGGACGTGAAGGTCTGGCAAGTCATTGTTTCTGCTTCGGGTCTTGTTGTAGCGACAACACAGGCAGTGCGGGCATTCAAAGCCTCTTCCGAGGGCAAAATCCGAGCAGCAGTGGCAAAGGCCATGAAACCTTTTGAGCCCAGCAGGCCGCAAGACGAGGTCATCCAAAGGCCAGTGATGGGAACTATCCGGAAACGCATTGAGAGCTGGCAACAACATGCGACCATCATTGGGGGTCGCTATCAGTCCGGCAAGTCGGTGGCAACAGAAGAAGCCTTGCGCGGGGTGCGAGGTGTTGTGCGATTCAGCATCGAGAGCGCCGATTGGAAGAGGATGATGTTCGAGGAACTTAAAGTGGAGAACAGTGGTCTGTTCAAAGAGATGATGCGCCGAGTGGGCGAGAAGCTCAAGGACTTTCCCGACAACCTCACCAAGTATCCCGTTCTCCTCCTCGACATCCCTCGTACAACCATTGAAGGACTGAGTGGACAGCAGTTTTTTTTCAAATATTGTAATGCATTTGACCCGAGTCATTTTGTTCCGGTTCCTATGGGCGAGGCATCGACCGAGTCTCTTCTACAGCGAAGGATGTGGCGACGGACAAAATCGGCTGTGCCATACATGCTCTCCAGCTGAAAGACTAAGTTCCAATGGTTCAAACAGAAACCGTTTTGCGGGGACTGTAGTTACGTCTATTTATCCTTGGTCCAAGGTGATTGTATCAGCCTCTTCGGCGGCAGCGGCGCTGGCTTTTGATGCTGGTGGATTGGAAAGGCAGGAAGACATTTGGGTTGGCGACTTGACCGAGCAGGAAGCGAAGGAGTTTTTGGCACTGCATGGGCATGAGAAGAATTGGAAAGACTTCGTGGATGCTTGTGTTTCGGCTCAATTCAACAACATGTTGATTGATTAAGGTGTGTTTGCCCCGTTCGAGTTTTTGTTTGGGCGGACCTTGACCAGAGTTCATTTCAGGTGGCTTGCGGATTGGCGACTTGGTGAAGGCCTGTGAGAATCTGAAGCGCCTGGCTTGAACGGATGATGATTTACTTTTTCGGTGTTCAAAACCTCTCAGGGATATGTGTTGTGTATCTGTTGAACTAAGGAAAGGAATGTCATTGAACGACACGAAGCAAGAGTATCGGCGATTTGCTACAGCAGAAGCTGTCGGCTTCATGGAGTTGCAGGTTCATCCTAAGCTCAACGGACGCCAGATGTCGCACGAGCTCCTCAAAGTTTATCCTGAAGGCATGCCAGAGGTTTTCAACAGCATTCGCATCCTCCCTCGGGAGCTTGCCGAACTAATTCGCAACAAGAGTTGTCATGCAGTGTATTTTCACCCTATCAAGAAGCGCTTCTTTTTTGCTTCCAAATTGCATAAGGAAGCCGCTGAAGCGCAACTGGCAAATCCATGACCGATCTTTTGCGAAAATGGACGGAAGACTTCAGCTCGTTCTTGCTTGTGCATTTGTTCCAGCCCCGTAAACACACCGCACGCATAGTATCAGATGTATCAGCTATGTGAGATGGTGTATTTTGACATCCCATTCAAGGATAGACGATTCAGGCATGCTGAGCCAAATCCATGCACCTGCACTTCAACATTTCCGAAATCGGGTGTGTTTGCGTTTGATTTGCTTTACCTTTTTTCGTGTTTTTGTTGGGTTCTGAAGAAGAACAAGAAGGGCTGCGAGTTGTGTCCCCCAGCTCGTGGCTTTCTTCAAGGCCTTGTCCACGAAGCAGATCCTGGAGTTTCGCGCGCAATGAAACCCGACATGGACCTTGGAGTATTTGCAGCTTGGCTGCTGTTTTTTTTTGCCAGGTGAGTCGTGACATGAGGTTCGCGAGGATCATGACTTCTGAAAGACCAGAAAGAGCCTCAACCCCCAGTTCAATACTATACCCCTGTACCGAAGCATATGCATAGATTCAGCACAGAAGCCTACAACAAGAAACCGCACCAAAACTCAGCCAACCTAGGCAATGTGAAAAAATAATGTTTACAATACTAAAAAAAACAGATGATGGAGTAACACTGCACGGAGTGGTGTTGGCACACTTTTTGTTGTAGCCATGAACCGAAGGCACCAAGTGCGTGTCAAGCCATGGATGGTGCTGGTCGGTGGCTTCAGTCTGATGAAGTTGATGGGAGCCTTTGTGCCACCACCACAGGTCAAGGGCTTGAAAATCATGTTAACTTGGTTCCTAACTTTGGTGATTATGAGTTTGTGTTTAAGAAAAGGCCAGTGTGATGTTTCATGTTTTGGTCTTGCAGATGGCTATGTCATTTGGAGGCGGTGCCAGTGAGATGCACACCACACCTTGGGGCACGCATCGTTGGGCATGTGGTTGGCTCATGCATCATGGTAGCCCCAGCCTATGCCTCTGACACGTCGGGGCTGGATTTTCAACAATTCGTTGACGACGTTGGGCGAAACCGCGACTTCTTCATTAGCGTGGCAACTGCAGCTAAGTCCACCTTCACATTTGGGCAACTGGTGGGTGCAGTGAAGTCCGCCGATGAAGCAAAGCGCTCCGCCGATGAAGCAAAGCGTTCTGCCGACGAGGCGTTCAAAGCTTCTCCAGAAGGCAAAATCCAAGAAGCGCTGGCAAGGGCCATGGAGCCTTTTGAACCCAGCAGGCCGCAAGACGAGGTCATCCAAAGGCCAGTGATGGAAACTCTCCGGCAACGCATTGCGAGCTGGCAACAACCTGCGACCATCATTGGTGGTCGCTGCCAGTCAGGCAAGTCGGTGGCAACAGAAGAGGCCTTGCGAGGGGCGCGAGGTGTTGCGCGATTCACCATCAAAAGTGCCGATTGGGAAACGACGATGTACGAGGAACTTAAAGTGGAGAACAGTGGTCTGTTCAAAGAGATGATGCGCCGAGTGCGCGAGAAGCTCAAGGACTTTCCCGGCAACCTCACCAAGTTCCCAATCCTTCTTCTTGAAGTCCCTCGTGCAACCACCGAAGGACTGGCTGGACAAAATATGTCTTTTCAGTTGTCTAGGGCCGTGCAGCTACTTGAAAGGACTGCCGCAAAATCTCGTCAAGAGGTTTGTCAAGTGGCAGGTTGGCACCTGGTATCGCACAGCTTTCACGGATCAGCATGCGCTGGCATGTCTTGGCACCAGGCCAGGCATGCCACTCGCAGATTTGACTTTCAACCTGATTATGTTCTCAGTTGCTCAGGAGCTCTGGGAAGCTTTGAAAGAAGGTGGGTTTTGCACAAACTTGCATTTGCGCCCTAATGCTGCACCTGAGCCTTTTCATCCAGTCTGCTGGATCGATGACGTCTTCGTTGCTATTGATGATCAGGATCCAGGTGTTTTGTTTGAGAAGCTGCCGCATGTGGTCAGACTGTGTGTTGACATCTTTGAATCTTATGGCCTAAAGCTCAACATGAGCCGTGCCAAGACTGAAGCAATTCTCCACCTTGCTGGCCGAAAGGCAAGGAGCAAAACCGCTCATCACTCGCATCCCCTGAATGAGGATCTCTGGAAGTTTTGGCCGAGGTGCTGGATGGCTCCAACTGCATGGGAATGTCTTCCGCCGGTCCATCCGTACGCGCCTTCTTGGCTGCACTTCCTTCACTTCCACTTGTTTGGGACTTCTGAGTTGTCCCCGCCTGCGCTTCATGTTGGGCGCCTCCATGTCGCCCTGCGCTGTGCCCGGGCTGGGCGCTTTCATGTCGCCCTGCCTCAGCGGCGCCTCCACTTCTCTCATCTTCCAAAGCACGCTCTGGAATCACCACAGGTGTCTGTGGTTCAATGCCGGGCTCATCTGTCTGTCTGGGAATCACAACTGGCACTCTGTCTTGCAGTTCTGGAGTTTGTGCAGCCTGTGCACGCAGAAAATCACTCAACATCGTTCCATCATCAATCTCGGTGAAGTAGGACTCCACCGAAAATGGACTTCTCGTCTTCTTAAGGGCCATTGTGCAACTTGCCACCAATCCCGGATGTTGCCAGGAAAACTGTTGCACCGTGTTCAGCATCTCTTTGTCCCAAGGTCTTGAGACTCTTCGCGCAGTTCTGTTTCGTCACGCTGTGCGCCGCTAGTCTATCATGATCACTGTATAGGGCTCATTGTCACAAATAACTGCAATGAGCGCTGCAGACCCTCGATAATCTTTCTTGCGCGCCAGCAACGAAGACTCGACTTCGTCTGCAACTGCGCCAACTCAAGGCTCCAGAGTATATGGTATGTTAGTCTCGTCCAGATTAATCAGTAACACCGCTTTTCCAGCGCGACTCGCTACACGGCGGCGGTGCCGAATCCGCTGCCAAAAGCTGGTTGCCTGGCTCCAAAAACAGGGCCACTTTTGGCTCCAAAAGTGGAACCCGCTTGAGTAAACTAAAAGGACAGGTTCCAGATTTGGAACCACATTTAGACCAAAAAATGGAACCACAAAAGAAGCAAAAACGGCATCGAAACCTGGTACCCAATTGCGCCAAAATGCAAATAAACAACTGTAACATAACAAACATTTGTGTGGATCCAGCCGCCACACAT
>CAUJNA010001231.1:0-98105 GCA_963377175.1 Effrenium voratum | reverse complement strand
ATTATATTAATATATAATAGAATTTTTTTTATTTTAAATGCTTTTTCAAATCTAACATAAAACATATTATTAACATCTTTGGAATTCAGATTGACATAAAAGAAGGAGTAGGGCTTATCATCTACCGCTTTATGATACATATTTAACAGATGCTCTTTATCAACGATGGCAGAGTTTTCCTCAATGAATGACACTAACTCTGATACATTCTTTAACTTGAAGATATACAACGAACTTGAATTCAACCTAATGAATGGTGCAAGGGCACGACATTTTTGAACGCTTAAACAAAAACTAATGGCGTCGTGTCTGCCTCTCGTTGCCAGTCCATGTAATAACTTGCTGTATCTAACAAATTTAGGGCCGTCTGCAAAATCATCAACTATGATTAAAATTGAATGTAGTTTCTTCATCTTCTGTTCTTTCATATAATGAATTATCTTTCTTTGTGTGTTAATTATTTCTTCCAGTTCTTCAGGTTGGTAGGTGTCATAATGTAACTTTTCTTTTTCGTCATCAACCTTCATATTATCTTTTTGGTATTTCTTGATTTCAACAAAGGTAGGGTCATTATGAACCGACGGGCTAAAAATGAATATACGGGCGAAGCAGTCCCTATAGACATTTAGGATAAGGTGTTGGATTAAAACTGTTTTTCCACCCGTTGATGATGCTACAACGATGGAGCGGAATGGTAGTTTTGGTACATGTTCATGTTTAGATTGTTTGAAATCGTAATCAGTTATATTTATTGGTTTTATTATTGGAACATCAGACATAATAAAATAATGTTAAAGTTATTTAGAAAATATTTAATATTTATTATTTTATATGAATAGAAGTTATTCAGATTATATTGATATAATAGATAAAGTAGAAAATATAGAACAAGTTGTTATAACTGACAATAGATGTAAGAAAGTATGCTATTTTGTTTTAGAATTAATTAAGTTTGTCATACAATATATTAAAAATATAAATATTAATATAGATGGGAAGAAAGAAAAAGAATAAGACTGAACCAGTTGTTTCTTCAACTGATGAAGAAAAAGAAGAAATTGTTAAAGAAACATCAGTTGTTGAGTTTGCTTGTCCAATGTGTAAAAAGATGTTAGAAATGAAAAATGAATTAGAAATACAAAAGGAAGGAAATTGTAAATGTTCGTGTATTCCGACAAGTTTCAAAATAAGTAAAAATGATAAGAAATGAATATTGATAAAACTAAAGACAGTATAAACTTAGAAACAGATGTTCATAATATTGCTATCAAATGGGGAAGGCATGCATCACCATCCAATAATGGTGATAAGGAAACTCAGGAAACTATACGTGAAATGGTGAAAAATTAGTATTTAAAGAGTAGATTTAACATAATTGCAACATTTAGTTTTAAAAGTTTAGTTTTATAATTTTGTATATATATATATATATGGAAGAACATTTAGCGAACATTGACAGCAGTTTGGAGTTATTGTTTCCAAGATTAGAAAAAGTGTTGGAGCAAAATGAAAACATACTGAACATATTAAAGAGCATGAATATCAAACCTACATATAATAACAATAACAATTACCAAGAAAAAGAAGTAGATAGAGACAGTAGCGAATACAAAAATAAACGAAACATTTATGTTAAAAAACTAAATGAAAAAGTCAAAAAAGAACCTAAACAATCAAGTCTGGACTACTATCAAGTCAAGTATAAAGAAGATACCAAGAAATACGTTTAATCATTAACTAACAAAATTTCGTGTCTCAAAAGCGGTTTGTTTATTCCTGCTACTTTGTAAGTTTTATTACCCATAATATCATATTCAATTTTATCAATGTTGAATATTTTATTAGACCATTTAGAGTTATACTCCTTTCTGTCGGTGTACTTACCCCTTTTCTTTTGGAACACTTTTACCTTGTCGATCTCCTCTATTCTGGGATACTTTCTTTTGTTTTTTCTCGTAGTTTAAGATTGACCTTTACATTTATTTCATTGTCGTCCTTGTGTGCTTCAGACGGTGTCATCCTTGTTGATGAGTGTGATGTGCTGTCAATGCTGGCGATAGGGCTTCGGTCCATTTCATGTTGTTAAACCTAACTCTATCGTGAATTTTGTTTTTCATCGTTCTAATAAAACGCTCGGCTACGTTTGCGTGTTTCTTCGTGACGATGTGGTTTATTCGTTCACTATTGAAGAAATCCTGAACTTGAATTTTAGTTGCAAACGCGCCATCGTCATCAGAACACACAAACATCGGATAACCCATCTTTTTAATGCTTGCTCTCAACGCCTTCAAAACGTGCTCTCCGTCTCTTTCATCCATCGGCATTACATCTGCTAATTTACTGAAGATGTCAATCACGACTAAAGCATACTGTGGAACGTTCTTGTCTTTTGCTGAAGGTGACATATGCATTATGTCTATTTGATATTCAAATCGTGCGAATGGAGCGGTATAGGAATTAGTACCTCTATAATTGTTGATTCGTTTATTTGGTTGTTTCTTTAAGAAAGACTTTACATCGTCTAATGTTATTGTTGGGTCTTCTTCCTTTGCCTTCTTGTGTGTCGCTTGTGTGCTTCCGAAACCCTCGTCTAAGTCGTAATAGATGTTGCTGATTATTTGGTCTTTTGTTAATCTCGCCATTATATTAAATTGTTAGAAAATATTTTTTCAATATAAACCCCCCCCTTAACATAAAATAAAAACTACTTAAAGAAATATTAACTTATTATATTAAGTGAAAATATGACTGAAATAAGATTAGAGGACTTGAATTTAGAAAATGTCGGAGTGATTGCTGACTTATCAAACTTGGTGCTATCAGACGAAGAAGATGATGATAATGACAGTTATAAAAAGGAATTAGATGAAGAGTAAACAAAATAAAGGATTTCATCAAAAGACACCCTTTACCAGCAGTTGATGAAAACGAAGAATTCTGGAATGATGTCATTAGCAGGTTTAGGGATAATAGCGGATTAAACTTGATGACGATATACTCATTTGTTAGGTTTGACATCATGAAAGAAATGTATGAAAACCTAACAGATGAAGACATCATAAAAGACTGTGGTAAAAAGTTAAACCGTGATGGAAAGTTTAATGCAATGATTATTAACCACTATATCTTATCAGGAGCCATACGGAAACTAAACAAAGAAGACAGTCTAGTAGATGGACAGATGCGAATTATTGAATTCTGGTGGGATGGAATAGGTGAATGGAAAGCGTGAGTGATTTAGTTTAATGATGTTATTCAATTATAATATGATTAAACCTAGTTTTTATAATCTATCAACAAGGTTAAGACATTCAAATTAAACCTGAAACCCAGACCAGCCGACCAGCAACCCCTAGCCAAAACTACTTAAAGAGAAAACACCTTATATATAAAGAGAAAAATGAGTGAGTGTAAAATGTCAGAGAATAATTTTATGGTTAAGAATTGCGCTAGCTTACCTATGGAAACATTGTTAAACATCGCTTCTTGTATGATTGGCAATGAAGGGTGGCAAAGACTAAAACAGTGAAACAGTGTAAAGCATTAAGGGTCTTACAAAGGAAATGGAAACCGTCTATTTACACTGAACGAGTAGGAGAAAGTAGATATTATGCGTTGATTAACAATAAATGTTTGAAAGGTGATAAAGCACTTTCATATGCGTTGAAACCACCAAAAGAATTATTAAGAATGGTGAAGTATGATGAAGAAATACAGGTTGGAATAGAAGTTAGTTCGAAAATTATGTATCATAATAATATTTGCAGCTGTCGTTCTTATTCATCATCTAAACAGAATAAGATTTCAAGTAGAGCGTCATTACAATACCATATTGAACAAGCAGTTGAAGAAACCAAACAGACTATGAAACGACACGAAATCATTACTATCGATCATGTTATAATTGAAATTTATAGAAAACAGAAACAATGATTTCATGGTTTAATCATAATATTTAATTATAATATGATTAAACATTGTTGTATAATCTAACAAGAAGGTTAAGACATTTAAATTAAACCTGAAACCCAGACCAGCCGACCAGCAACCCCCTAGCCAAAACTACTTAAAGAAATATTACCTTATATATTAAGAGAAAAATGAACGGTGATGGAATCAATAATTATATCGATAAAAAATGCTATGATTGTTGTCACTTCGAAAAAGAAAATATGGAATTGTATAAATTGAGTTTACCTAATGAAATAGTGAATAATATTATTAATTATTCAATGGATGGTGAAGAAGACATATGTAAAAATTGTAAAACTTGGAGAGATAATCAATTTTTAATCAAATGTCTGTTGGGAATAAAAAGAATACATAATAGAAATGTATAAGATGATATTTTAATATTTCTAACTGTAAATAAAATACCACCTTACGATTATGTTAAACAGTTTCTTAAAATCAGTAAGAAAAATATGACATGATTTATGATATATTATGGATGTTGGGTTATAGTCAAGAGAAAGGAGAAGATGTTAAAGAAAATATCAAATTATTTATTGAAAGTAAAAAGTTTAATGTTCAGAATACAGTGAGAGATGTTAATATTATTTTTAAAATGATGTATGAAAGAAGTAAGACAAATCAATTAAATTATTATCCTGAACTGAAATTATAATCATAATATAATAATAACATGTAAAATCTTATATGTTATAATTATACTGAACTTTTAACCTATAAATGACAATTAGTGAGAAAAACACTAACAAATACACCACCAACACCCCAGAACTTGATAACTACTAAAAGGGTCAACTCTTTCAAATGAAAAAAATGTCGGCCCCCAGTCCAACAATGAACAAGGCGACAATTTACCCAAATGATTACCTTAACGAAAACGATAAACAAGCTCCCCGAAAACACCCTTTTAAAAACGAATAAGGGGGAACACAGATTTGAGATGAACATAAAACCAGAACAGGCAACCATCAACAGGCCACCCCCCGGGCCCCCCCTTTTCTCCTTTTTTTGGGGGGGCATGATAAGCACACCCGCTGAAGCTCTATACCCAAATGTGCGTGGGGGGGGGGCATGATAAGCACACCCGCTGAAGCTCTATACCCAAATGTGCGAATTCATCTGGTTCTGGGGGGTGGGGGGTGGGGTGGGGGGGAAATGTGCAAATTCATCTGGTTCTGGGGGTGGGGGGGGGGCATGATAATTGATAAGCACACCCGCTGACCTGCTTCACCAGCAAGGGTGTGCAAAATCCAATCAATTTGTTCTGGGTGGGTGGGTGGGTGGGTGGGTGGGGATGATAAGCACACCCGCTGAAGTGAACCAGCCCAGCCTGCTCTGTAGCCAAATGTGCAAATTCATCTAATTCTGGGTGGGGGGGGGGGGCATGATAAGCACACCCGCTGAACTGCTTCACCAGCAAGGGCAATCAATTTGTTCTGGGAGGGTGGGGGGGGGGGGATGATAAGCACACCCGCTCAACTGAGCTCTAACGAGGGCAATTCTCTGCGGCTCTGCAAGCTGCTGTGAACATGCGGTTTCCGAAGACAACACCTGGTGGGTCCCTCCCTCCCTTTCTCAAACAGAGTTTCCCAAAACATACCCCAAACTTTGCTCTCACCAAGCCAAGTCCCACATGACCCAGGGTCCCTAAGGTCCCCCAGTCAACTTCGGTATGGAGAAGGTCGGAATTCCAACTTCGGTATGGAGCGGAGCAAGATTGAAATTCCGACTTCAGTATTGTTGAGGCCGTGCTGTTGTTGGACACCTGCAGCTAAGCGTGTTGGACGCAAAGCTGCGGCGCGGAGACTGTGCCCAAGCTTGTCACGTTGCCGCACACCACGCTGTCCGTCGACGCTCCGCCGCTTGTGGCCGTGAAGGTGCAGTCCAGGCTCTTGCAGTTCAGCCCGCGGAGGCCGCCCCGGCAATCGTTAGCTGCAATGCCCGACACGGCGCCGGTGGACGAGACACGGCTCCGGTTGCTGTGAGCGCTGCGCAGAAGACTGCGTCCAAGGCGTCCACGCTAACACGTTAGTGCAGTGTACGTCGTTGCACAGCAGCTGGTCGCAGCCCACGTTGCCCTGTGCGGTAAGCCCCGTCCAGCGTGGCCAAGTCCGTAAGGCCAGCAAGTTGGCCAGCAGGTCCGTCACGGAGACTAACTCTCCCTCGAAGGCTGAGACTCTGATCTGCATACTGTACAGGTAGCCGCCGAAGGCTCCGAAGTGCAGCTTTGCGACTCTGCCCGGCGGCACCAAGAAGTCCAGGCGCGCCGTACTTCAAACGCCCTGCGCGGCCGTGCCAAGGAAGGTGTCGGTAACGCCCACATAGTCGTTGTCGGCTGCGCTGACGCACATTACCAAGTTGGAGGCCGTGCCCAGCCGGCACCGGCAGCCGAAGGAGTAGCGTCTTTCCGGCGTTAGCAGCAAGGTCAAGGCCGCCGTGTTCTTCTCCGCCTCCGCTGTGTTGCGGGCCTTCAGGGTTGCGTCCAGGATCTGGAGCCGTAGACGTCCACCGTTCCTGCCGTCTGGTTGGACAGGCTCGGCGCCTGGAAGTACGCCCCGAAGTGAAGCTTCGCAACTCCGTTTGAAGGCACGGTGTACACCACAAAGTTGGAGGCCGTGCCAAGCCGGTACCGGCAGGCGAAGAGGAGCTCTCGGCCGGGCGTCAAGTTGTAGGTGCGCACAATGTTCCAGGGTTCGCCGCCAGGGTCAGAGTGTAGCCGTGCACGCTTACTGCGTCCGCGGTGTGGGTGGCCAGAACCACGCTGCAGCCGCTGCTGGGGCGAATTGACAGGGAGACGTCCGTGGGGGCCAGGGTCTGCTCTCCTATGGCGGCCACCACCTCGTCGGCCCCCCCGTCGTCCGGAAAGCGCACGGCAATTTGCAGGGCCAAGACCGTAGGCCAGCAGCGGGCCTGCGATGGTGTCCTGCGCTTGCCGTGCGGTAATCTCTCAACAGGGCGTCTACCTGCGCCGAGGTGTAGTAGGCCAGCAGCGCGGCCGAGATGGCGCTGGTTGTCTCCGCGTCCTGCGCCGCGCCCGTCCGGTAGTCGGACAACAGCGCGTCCATGTAGTAGGGCAGCAGCGCAGCTACGAGGGCCGCGTCCGCCGCTGCGATGGAGTAGCAGTCTGCCGTGATGCTCAGCGTGTCGTCGCTGTTGGCCAGCGCAGCAGAGAGAGGAGCCTCCAGATGCAGGTTGCGAACGACGTTGCTTCCGCGAACAAGCTCCCAAGTAGTGAAGCCCGCCCAGGCCGGCGCGTTAACAACTCCGCCGCTGCCGGAAAGCTGCAGGGCGGCGAGCTCCGCGAGGATTGCGTTGGGAGCGTGGTCTTGCTGGCCGAGGGCGCGGCGTTCGTGGCGTACGAGGCCAGCAGCGTCGCGTCGGCCTTGGCCCCCTGGAGCGCCGTGATGCTGGCGTCGCGGCTAGCAAGCTGCGCTGCGACAAAGGCCTCGGTGGCAAGACCCAGCAGGGCATTTGCTATCTTGGTGTCTACCTCCAGCGGCGTGTCCAACCCGTCCACCGTGGAGAGCAGGGAGGCCAGCGCGCTTGCGTCCGCCTTGCCGAGGAGGGCGGCGTCCAGGGCTGCCGTGGTGACTGCGCCCAGGAGGGCCGCCGCTATCTTAGAGCAGGGCGTAAAGCAGTCAGGGCGCTGGCGTCCGCCTTGGAGGCCTGCAGCCCCGAGATGGAGGCGTCTCGACTCGCAAGCTTGGAGGCCAGCGCACGTTGGCCACCTTGGTGTCGACCTCCAGCGGCGTGATCCTCGCCGCTATGTCTAGGGAGCGCTGGTCCACCACCGTCTTGAGGCCGTAGTTGGCCGCCACCGTGGCCAGCGCGGCGTTGTTGGCCGAGGCGATGGAGCCGTTCATGGCCGCCGTGGTGCTGTACGGTCCACACCGTCCGGGGTGCTCTTCGTGGCCACGCGGCCACCTGTCCGTCCGTGCTGGCCAGGGCCGCCGCCGTGGCCAGGGGCGCGATTGCCGGCGCCAGCGCGCTGCTGGCCAACTTTGAGGCCAGCTCGGCGGTGACTCGGTCGTCCCAGCTGCCCTGCGGTGACGTGCGTGCCGTCAGTTACCTCTCCGTTGTCCAGGACCTCCGGGATGTTGCCCGTGACAGGTCCTTCAAACATGTTTTCTTAGGAAGTCGTTACGCACTTGTATCGTAGGGGTGTTGTACTTTCACCGCTGTCATTCGGGGCCTTCGTAGCGCTGGGTGGTACAATTATATATCACCCCCGTGCTACCAGTACATGAAGTGAGGGAAAGTATCCTTCACTTATGAAGCGGTGACGAATGGTGACAAGCTCGGCGGGCTGGAATTTGCCGGTTTTCCGGGCCGAAAGCGGAATCCTGAGCAATGTGACCGTCTGGAGCCTGCTTTCGACCGAAAACGAGCGAAACTTGAGGCTCAGGCATCCCATTTGCCGTCCGACACAGAAAAACTTCGGAGCTGACCGTTTTGAGCGGTTTTTGCACCAAAAACGGAGCTGACGGAGCGGTGACATTAGCGGTGACAAGCTCGGCGGGCTGACGGACCGCAGGCCGAAACCTCGGCGGGCTGTCGGGCTCCAAGCCAGGTCCTCGGCGGGCTGTCGGGCCGCGGAAAACCCTGTGGAGAACAAGGGCCGCACTTTTGCGACCAAAAAGCGAGCGGTGACAAAGCGGTGACAAGCGGTGACAAGCTCGGCGGGCAAACGTCTGGAGCCGGTTTTCGGCGGAAAACGAGCGAATTTGGAGGCTCAGGCACCACTTTTGACGTCTGACACGAAAAAACGAACTTTTTGGAGTTGGCCGTTTTGAGCGCTTTTTGCACCAAAAACGGAGCGGTGACGAAGACCGGTGACATCGAAAAAACGTTCAGCTGGTTGAAGAATTTGGCTGTTTTGCAGGGTTTTGGGACCCAAATCCGAAAATTAATTGGTCCCTATAAGCCTTCTTTCCTTACTACTTCTTCACCTTGACAGACCTAGTCCTTTTTTTAAAAATCCTTGCAAAAAACAGACTTGATGACACAAATTTCAAGGTTCACTGATCGAAAGGGGTCCTTTTTTTGGCGGGGTGTCAAGCACGGCCAGCGCTATGCTTGTTTTTTGGACATGTTCCACAACTGTGCAATGTTCACGCGCAGCCCGCCAATCTCAAAAACGACTTGCCGAACTTGGAGATGCGAACCAGCACCAAGTAGAGTCGCGCGCCACTGTTCCGCTGCGCCTAGAAAGTTTAAAGTCTTTCTTCTGCACAAGGAGTTTGTTGTCTTCTTGTCAAGCCCTGGGGACTTCTTGGAAGAGCTGCTCAATGACAGTCCCTTCCACGGCACTGCCCTCCTTCCGCACGGACTCCAGGTGGGGGGCACCACTTGACGATTCTGTCGTTGTTCACAAAGCGGAACAGCTTCTTATAAACCAGAAGTACTCCGGCACAAACGCGCCGCTGCAGAGGAGTGCCTGGTACCCTTGTTGCCGCGCTTGTGCAAGTGGGAAGCGTCTTGCAGCCCTGGAGGGAGGTTTTGTAAAAAAAACTTATTGCCCGGGGCTTAAACAAAAAAATGCAAACAAAAGGAAAACATGAACGAACGAGCTTAGACTTTGCTTAAAAAAGTGGAACCCCGTGCCTTGTTCACGAAAATGTACTCTAGGGTAAGATTTCAGATCTTGTCTGCCATTCCGACGGTTCCAGGGGGGACGCTGATGGGGTAATTCCTGGCACCAATAAGCGTGGCTGTAATCTCCATAGAAGTTGCCTGCCCCTTCTTGGCCGCGCCAAAGCGGGCACTGACTTGACCCCTTCTGGCGCCAACACCGGCTTGCAGTCCTTAGCCCCGCAGAGTTCTTGATGGCCGCATCTCGTCGGCGAGAAAGTTGTAGACCATTGCCAGGCCTGGCAATCGCGTCGTCCAGGTCCTTCATATTCCATCTTCACATGTCCGGCGTTCTTGAAGAGGATGTCGCTGTAAAAATCCCAAAGAACAAGTGTGAAGGAGTGGCTGGTCTCCCTAAATGTGTTTGTCCCGACTGCCAACTTGGCCACCTGCCAGTTGTCCAGAAAGGCAATCGAGTTAAGGCCAGACCCGCTTAAAGCCCCGAGTTGGGTAGAACTCAACTCTCTGGCCAGCTCCACAGGGTTGCGTAGCGCTTTGACGGCAAGGGTCAAGTCTTGGAACACTCTTCTAACCTGGGCCATCAGGTTGGCCTTGTTGTGTTCCGCGTAGCCCGGTGACCGGTTGTACATCGGACCACTTTCCCTACAAACCCTTCAAGGTGTCCGACGGAACGCATTGTGGACAACTTTATAAAGCTCTACTTTAATTGGCACTTGGTTGGCTCGGGTCTGCTAGAGAGAAGAAGGATTGGTTTTATGGCCAGGCGGAGCAATGGGTCACCTTGGAGAAGGACGGAGAACTTCCGCTTAAACCAAAGACCAGTCCGTTATGCTTGACAAAAGCAATGGAATGTTATAACTTGCTCGTCAAACTGTCCACACCAAGCCTCTTATCCCGCTTGTCCGTAACACTGCGCTTAGGGCACCACTTGTTCTGGAACTTGTAGAACTGCAACAGTCGGAATGGCGGTTGCTTACAACGGCGTGGTACTTCCGGGTCTTCGCTTTCTATGTGCGCAGCAGCTAAGTTCTTAAAGTCTTTAAGCCCCTTGCTGAAGACGTGGATGCCAGCGTTCTGGAGCCAGTTTCCACACCGGAACCGTTGGACGTGGCCAGCAGAAGTCTTAAAGCTTATCGCCGGCTGGTCGGACGCCACGCCCTTCTTGAAAAGCTTGCAGAAGGGTAGAAGGGCTTGGGAACAAGAATGGTCCGCTGTTTGTAAAGCTGAACTACCTTTACAGGCGCTGCAAGTACGTCAACGGCGTGGAATACTGTGTAAGGGTGGTTCTGTGGGCGTCGCTACTTGCGGGCTCTTGCCCTGGGGCACTTACCCAAGCGAGGACGCTGACCTCTTGCTCTGTACGCAGAACGAGGTCTTTAAGGGCATCCCCCGCACTTTCTTGAGCAGGAGCGCTTTTGCAGCGTCCAAGCTGGTAAAGACAATGGCTCTCTGCACTGGCTTCAACATCCAGCTCAGGGCCAACCGCTTCCCGACGGCTTCGAGCTTGGGAATGTGGAGACTTGCGATCCGTCTGGTGTCCTGCAGGCAAAGAAAGTGCAAAATCTGCTCTGGGTTGATGGGCTCAAAGACTATCTTCCACTCAATGTCCTGAGGGGCGGAGCCGGTGGGTTGGTCTGTTCTGGATGGTGGGTCAGGGGCTGGTGCGCCGGCTTTGGAGCTGGTGCTGGCTTGGCTGCGCCGGCTTGGCGCCGGCTTTGGAGCTGGCGCTGGCTTTGGCTGGCTTCGAGGCTGGTGGCGCTGGCTTTGGAGCTGGTGCTGACGTTGCCCGTTTCGGAGCTCTTGAAGCCCTGAAAATCTTGTAGATTGTCAAAACACCCGGTTCGCCGGCCTCCTCGTGCGTCCCCACCCTTATCAGGGTGGTACATGAGAGTGAGTCGCCTGTAAGCCCTCCAAACCCCTTCCACGGTGAAGTCCTCTTTGTGAACGAGGCCGAGCTCCGCAGCGCTCGGCACCAGCAGCGCAAGGGCGCTGGGGTGGGCGCAGAGGCGGTCTGTGCCTGAGAGGGTTTTTTAGTACTGGTTCGCCCAACGGCTCTGGAGGGGTGCATTTTTTCAGTACTGACTCGCCCAGGCTCTGGAGGTGCTGGAGGGGGGCGATGTTTTTTTAAGTACCACGTCTGGAGTTTTTTAAGAACATTGCAACCCAACAAGAAAAAACACGCACACACACACACAACCTGTCCTCCGACGCCCCCATCTTCGCAGCGAGCTCCTGCCAGTCCGCTGCTCCCGATGCCTGGATGAGCTTGCCGAGGAGCTCCGCACGGCCCGCATCTGTCGCCGCGCACGTCACCCTTGCTGCTAGGCGGTCTGCTTGCGCGGATCCTGCGATGACGGCTTCCTGGAGGGATTTCCAGTGCTGCTCAGTGCTTCTCCCCAAGAAGCTCTTCCCGCCCCTGTGCGGCCCAGTGCGGGTGCTTTTCCCTTGGGCCCTGTGCCTGGCGGGTGTGCCCCTGCGCACGCCGCCGCTTCCCAGGTTGCCGCCCACACCCGCACACCCACTCAGGTGCCCCTTGCCATGCCTTCCAGATGGCCTCGCCCACCATCAATAGACCATGCTTTGCCTTCGGCGTTTCCTCTGCTAGTCCCTCTGTTTCTGCGCCTGCCAGCAGCCCTGGAGGCCGCACACCCTGTGTGGTAGAAATCTTTGCAGGATCGTGCAACTTTTCAGATCTGCCATTGCGAATGCGCAGCACCCAGAGCATATCGGAACTCCAGGACCGAGGTGGAGACGCTCCTGCGCCAGCGCATGAGGGGCCTGAGGAGCGTGAGCTTGCAGCTGCCCTGCTAGGAGGACGTGCTGCCAAGCGCCTTCGAGGACAAGCCGCTCTGCGTGCCCTGCCAGCTGGCCGAGCTGCTGCAGCTGAGCGTGCGCCGACTTCGACGTGGCGCCCGGCGTCATGGAGCAGTACGCCCGCCCCAAGCTCCCCCCCCTCGTCTTCGATGCCTGGTCGGCGTGGACGTGGTGCGCTGCAGGCGCAACGGGCTGGCCAACGCCCGCCTGACATCGTTGGCCCCTCCGTCAAGGAACTCGTGTTTCAGCAGGGCTGAGGCCAAGATGTACTTCACCGTGCCGCCAAACGGAGTTGCGAAGCTGCACTTTGGGGCGCACGTCCAGGCGCCGGGCCTGCCCGGCAGGAACGGTGGACGTCTACGGGCTCCAGATCCGTGGAGGAGGACACGGCGGCCATCTTGGCCATGCTCCAGGCGCCCTGGTCGCCCACGAAGCTGCCGTACAGGGGGTCGTAGACGTTGGTACTGGCAGGCGAAGAGGAGCTCTCGGCCGGGGGTCAAGTTGTAGGTGCGCGCAATGTTCCACGGGTTCACTGCCAGTAGCCGTCCACGCTCGCTGCGCCCGCAGTGTGCGTGGCCAGGACCACTGTTGAGTCGCTGCTGGGGCGAACCGTCCAGTTTGACAGGGAGACGTCCGCGGGGCCCAGGATCTGCTCTCCTATGGCGGCCACCACCTCGTCGGCCCCTCCGTCGTCCGGAGAGCGTATTTGCAGGGCCGAGGCTGCGGCAAGGAGGCCGTCCACCTGTGCGATGGTGTAGTAGCTGAGCAGCGCGGCTGCGATGCTCGAGGGCGTTGCCGTGTCCTGGTCGGCGGCCGAGCGGTACGCCACCAGCGCCGAGGTGATTGGTTGTGAAACGTCCGTCCGGGCCCGTCCGGTAGGCCAGCAGCGCGCCCGTGATGGCCGCCTGCGTCTGCGTGTCCTGCGCGCTTGCCGCGCGGTAGTCGGCCAACAGCGCGCCCACCTGCGCCGAGGTGTAGTAGGCCAGCAGCACGGCCGAAATGGCACCGGTCGTCTCCACGTCCTGCGCCGTGCCCGTTGAACAGCGTGTCCACTTGCGCGGAGGTGCAGTAGGCCAGCAGCGCAGCCGCGGGGCCGCGTCCGCCGCTGCGACGGAGTAGCAGTCGGCCGTGATGCTCAGCGTGTCGTCGCCGTTGGCCAGCGCAGCAGAGAGAGGAGCCTCCAGATGCAGGTTGCGAACGACGTTGCTTCTGCGAACGAGCTCCCAAGTAGTGAAGCCCGCCCAGGCCGGCGCGTTAACAACTCCGCCGCTGCCGGAAAGCTGCAGGGCGGCGAGCTCCGCGAGGATTGCGTCGAGGGCGCTCTGGAGCGCGGTCTTGCTGGCTGAGAGCGCGGCGTTCGTGGCGTACGAGGCCAGCAGCGTCGCATCGGCCTTGGCGCCCTGAAGCGCCGTGATGCTGGCGTCACGGCTGGCAAGCTGCGCTGCGACGAAGGCCTCGGTGGCAAGACCAGCGCTGCATTTGCTATCTTGGTGTCCACTCCAGTGGAGTGTCCACCCGTCCACCGTGGAGAGCAGGGCGGCCAGCGCGCTGGCGTCCGCCTTGCCGACAAGGGCGGCGTCCAGGGCTGCCGTGGTGAGTGCGCCCAGGACGGCTGCCGCTATCTTAGAGCCCACCTCAGAGGAAGTGTCGACGGGCGACAGCAGGGCGTACGCGGTCAGGGCGCTGGCGTCTGCCTTGAAGCAGCGTCTTGGCTTGCGAGCTCGGAGGCCAGCGCTGCGGCGGTGACGACGCCCAGGACAGCCTTGGTGTCGACCTCCAGCGGCGTGATCCGCGCAGCGATGTCGAGTCCACCACCGTCTTGAGGCCGTAGTTGGCCGCCACCGTGGCCAGCGTGGCGTTGTTGGCCGAGGCGATGGAGTTCATGGCCGCCGTGGTGCTGTAGTTCGACAGTTTCAGGTCCACGCTGTCGGGGGTGCTCTTCCAGCTTTGAGGCCAGCTCTGCGGTGGCCCGGTCGTCCAGCGACTGGATGGCTGCTGCGTTGAGGCTGCCGTGTTCACCGCCAGGTCTGTTACTTGTGCGTAGGGCGTCAGAGCCAGGGCCAGCTGCCCTGCGGTGACGCGCGCGCCGTCCGTTACCTTTCCGTTGTCCAGGACCTCCGGGATGTTGCCGGTGACAGGTCCTTCAAACATGTTTTCTTAGGAGACCATTAGTCCAGCAGGCGTCACCTGGTAGGCCACCAGGTGGATGAACAGGTCCGTCCAGGCCCTTGAAAATGAACTGAGCAAGGTGGCTGAAACCACTCAGTGGCATCTTGGGCACGCGCTTGGTCGGAAAGCCGGCAATGAAGCTGTGGCGCAGGTAGCCCGCACGGCCGATGTCGATGTTGCGCACCGTGTCGTCGTAAGTACCCGCGAGGACCGAGAGGAAGTGGAAGTGTTCCGAGGCTCCTTTCATGGGGTTGTGAGGGTACTGCAGGCTGCCCAGCTGCATCAACTCAAGGAGGCTGTCCTCCTGCCTCGCCGCACCCGGGTTGGCCAGCAAGTGGATTTTGGAGGTCACGAACACGCCCATGAGTTTCGTGAAGGCGCGCGCCACGGTGACGTTGCGCTCCGCCACTCCGTTCGGGACGCTGGACTGCTGCGTGTGCGCCGTGGGGTAGCTGAACGAGCGACCTTCCTGAGAGGAGCACCCGGTTGAAGGACTCTACCAGCGCAGAGTCCAGGACGACCTGGGAGGCCAGAACTCGGACTGGATCTCAAAGTCACAGCGCAGTCGTCGCGTCCGCGAACTCGATTTCTATCACCAGGTTCAGCTGCGGCGGCAGCATCTTGCCGCAGCGCAGGATGCCCACCATGGCTGGCCGGTCATTAAGGACATGCTTTTTATGCCTTTTTTTGTGTGCTTTTTTTGGACAGAAAACCTTGTTTTTTCGCGTGCGCGTTCTTTGTCAAAACAATCCGTTTTTCGGAAATGTTTTTTTTGCCGAAAATCTTGGGGAGGGGGGGGGGGGGGGAAGAATTTTGGGATGCGCTCTTACTCCGAGGTGGCTTGAACTTGACTTGCGTTGCTGCATGGCCAAAAGGACCCCAAAGAAGAAAGTCAAGAGGTAAGGGGCGGGATCCGCTTGGGCAGAAACATGCAACTTGGCAGCCTACTGGTTACAATCGTTGGCCACCTTAGCAGCCGATAAGCAAGAAGCAAAAGGCCGTGCGCGCGCAGCTGCTCTCTTTTTTTCCGGCATTGCCCCACGCCAATGGAAAAGAGATACAGCTGGACAGCGCCAGTGAGACCCCGTCATATGGCAGCTGCCAGGTTTGCCTCAGGCACTGGCGCTGGCTGCTTTCGCCTCAAAACAAACTGCGCGAGCGCAGTTTGTCATAAGCGCAAGCTGGTCCAACTTGCTGTTTAAATCACGCAGGGCCTCTTCAAGCCGCGCGTTCTTTTCAGCTGCTTCACGGAATTTCTGCTCAGCCTGGCGGAGACGGTCACACCAGTCCCGTGCACCCATGGTAGTGCTTTTGGTCCAGAAATCTAATTCTTTCTTCATGGAGTCATTGTCCAGCCGCAGCCGATCTACTTCAGCAAGCAACTCATCATGGTTTTGGAGATTCAAATGAGTCGCACACGGATGTTGCAGGTCCGGTTGTTCTCGTACCTGGCCCAGTGCAGTTTGCAAAGATGTTTTGGGCAGGCTCAAGAACACAGTTGAAGAGATAATAAAACACATACTACAATTATTGACTGAACTGTTATTCCAAGCTGCCGTCTCTTAGTTGCAGTTTTGACATTCACGGGGTCGGCCTGCAGCTTCTTGGTGTTCTTCATCTCCCCCAGCTCGCTCTTTATTATCACAACCATGGCACGCCCCCTTTGGCAACGGCGACGTGAAGTCAGGCGGCTGGAGCTTGACAAAGAAAGTAGCGAGAGTCCACCCCCTGCCCAGATCTTTTCAATGCTGGCCCATAAGAGTTTGTCAATGGTCGAAAGGTTCAACTACCGGCAAGTCAAGCTTTAGATCCCCAAAAAACAAAAAAGTCAAACTTGCACAAAGTATTCAAGCACCACAAGAAAAAACTACCATTCGGGCACTGGGCTCAGGCCCCGAAAAGATGGCTGGTGGACACAAATGTGCAGATTGAAACGGTGGCCTCCAAAGAGCCCCTGGAGGAACATCCACAGCCAAGAGTTGTTCGATTCGGGCCCCGATTCGGGCCCCGAAAAGTTGTTCCATTCAGGTCCCGGATTCGGGCCCCGAGGCTAACTACTGGGCCAGCGAACGCTAAGAACCGCCAGACAAGATTCGGGCCCCGATTCGGGCCCCGAAAAGCTGTTCCATTCGGGTCCCGGATTCGGGCCCCGAAAAGTCGTATACCATTCGAGCAAGATAGCTGGCGGACACAAATGTGCAGATTGAAACGGTGGCCTCCAAAGAGCCCCTGGAGAAACATCCACAGCCAAGAGCCCCGGGCCACGAAAAGTTGTTCGATTCGGGCCCCGATTCGGGCCCCGAAAAGCTGTTCCTTTCGGGTCCCGGATTCGGGCCCCGAAAAGTTGTTTGATTCGGGCCCCGATTCGGGCCCCGAAAAGCTGTTCCATTCGGGTCCCGGATTCGGGCCCCGAAAAGCTGTTCCATTTGGGCCCCGGGCAGGCTCTAAATTGTTTCAAGCTGGAAAAACTCTCCGTGTTGGCTCCGAAGACTTGTTCAAAATTTGGGCCGGGTTCAGGCCCCGAAGTTGCCACAGAGGGAGCAAGGGACAGTGGCGCAATGGCAGCGCGCCCGAACCAACCTGCGGACCCGCAGTTGGTAGGGAGGTCGCGGATTCAAATCCCGCCTGCCCCCATCTTTTGCGCAGAGTGACCCTCGGGGGGGTGACCTCGTCCTGACCTCGTTGGTCTGCGCATCGAACTCCTCCATCTTGTTGTCCCGATAAAGTTCGCACGCACGATCGACCATGTCTTTGATGTAGTGCAGATTATCGGCACCTGCCTCGGTCTCGGGCATCCTCTCGTTGATCTTCGCGACGTCTCTTGATGTCGCCGTACTCCAGGCGTTTCCCTCCGTTGCTTTTGCCAATCCAAATGGACTTGACCTCATAGAACGGGATCACGTCAAAGACCATGAATGTCCCATTTGCCGCGACTCCAGCTCCATACCGCGCGAGGGAATGTAGATCGGATCCCCACCTTCGTCGCTACGTTCATCTCTAGCCCACAGCGTACGATGCTTGGCAGGTTTTCCACATACGTCACATGGAATGCTCCTCCGAGAGAATCACCCATGTTTACGGAATACCTATTTGCCAGTGCGGATGAGCTCATGAATCCAAAATCACTGTGACCAGTTGTATCCAGGCCAGCATTGGTCATCTCCTCCCTGGCCGCCCTCGTGTCATTTGGGTTCATGATGCTTGGAAACCTTGCTGCCAGGACCTGAAATCTCGATTTCTTATGTCCGGACTCCTGCCACTTGATCACTTCCATGATGCCCATGTATCGTTTTGCTCTCGAGGTTGTAGGTGGGAATACGTCGTTGTTCCGGTCGTCAATGACTGCATCAATGTCGACCCATCCACCTTCGTCGCATCTGAAAACACTTCCTCGGCAATTGCCGATTTTGTGCCGAAGGACTCTGCATAGGTTGTGAGATAGCTGGTTTGCTTGATCTTTCGTAGCAAATACCGAGCGATCATCGCCAATCCTGCATAGTGGAGCACCGTCAAAAGGTGCAACGCAGAAATTGACGCTCTTGCCAAGCTGCATCACATCCACCTGCTCAAGGTTGGCACCTTTGGGAAAGTACCTGGGGTCAACACTGGACGCATACGCCCACGGCATACGCACGTCACTCATGTCGCCATACTTCGGGATGTAGCATGGAATGGTGTCACATCCTCGCTCTAGCGTCGTCTTGAACGTTCTGTTGTCCCTGCACGGATTGCGGGCGAGGTCCACGCCACCGCATTGTAGCTCTCCTCCCTCTGCCGTGTCAGCCATCTCCACCAGGTTGATGGTATAGCTATACATTTCAATTGTTTCCTTCCCTGCGTGTCCCCCTTTCTTGCGTTCCTTGGACGTTGATGAGGACGGCTCTTCCGTATCCCCCATTTCTTCATCCGAGGAAACGGGATGCTGAGTAGTTCACGGATCTTCTTCATCGCCTTCTCATTCCCAGCAGCCTCCTCATAGTCCTTGCAGTCGCCGTCGTGGGCCAGGTTCGCGCACCTCGTGCAAATTCCCATCTCTCCCATGCACTTCTCCATTGATTCCAGGAATCCGAGCGCCGCTCTCCGCCCATCAATCACTCGCTGCTTCTTTTCTTCTTTCTCAGCGTTGGCTGAGAGCTTCGGTTCGGGTCTGGTACTTGACCAAGACCGTCACCTTCGCCCTCTGCTGCCTTTCTCTTGGATCCTTGAGCAGCAGGCTCGGTCATCAGGGATCGCGGATGTCTGGGCTTGATCTTGTTCATGATGTCCAGCACTTCTTTCGTGGGCGCCCCGAGTTGTGCGGAAGGTTTATTCCGCTTTCGGTTCTGGCCCGTCGTGTGGCTCACGTTCCCGGCGAGGTGTCGTACGATTGACTGCTCGAACTCCCTCTGAGGTTCGGGACTAGCCCAGCTCCTCAGTGATACAGTCGGGGTGGTGCGAATTTCACACGCAGTAGCTTGATGCTTCCGCGATCCCCCTCGCGTAATGCAAGCAAGAGCGAGTTTCAATGGTGCCGGCTGGAGGCACTTTGCTCGAGCACGAAAACGGCGGAGGATCACACCCACAATTAACGACGTGTACAACTGGGTTTCTTTGGTTTCCCGACCGGCACAAGGTCCATGCTCATGGTTTCCATTACATTTCTTAGACAACGAGCTGCCAAGGTCAAAGTTCCATGAAACAACTCTCCATGGTTTCTTGATTGGCATGGGTTTCTTAGCATACCTTTGCTTCAAGCCATAGCGACACCCATCAAACTCATGACTAATGCCATCATGAACAACCTCATGCAGTCTCTCGTCCTTCCAATAATCGCAACTTCCAGGCAACTCAAACAAAATCGCAGCTCGTTTCGTCATGGCATGCCGTTTGATTTCAACGAACCGTTCAAACAATTTCCAAAATTCCTTTGTTTGGCCTCGATTTTCTCTGCGGTGTCAATTCCGCGAGTCTTGTTGAGGCGTGCCCATGATGATCCCCCCGTGCAAGGCCCGGCGAAGAACAACAAATCGGAAGGTTTAGTAAGCACATGTCTGGCGATTCTCCCCCCGTACTCGCTCAGTAAGTCATCGACCAGGGTTATGGTGACGACCTGCGGCCCGTTATGACGGGCAAGGGCAGTGAACCAGTTACGCGGTTCGGAACACGCCATTAGCACAATGGGCCGAGCCAAGTCAACACTGTATAAAGTGACGACTGTGCGAGTTCTCATACCAGGAAGCGAGACATGCACTGGAGCGCGAAGCACACCACCGTCATGTTTAACCATCGCGAGCTCAATACCCGGCGCTAACTGTGGTTTGTGCTTCACCGCAATGCGATACGGAACAAAACAACGACCAGGGACAAGTTGCTCGTGATTGATACGCAGACAACGCAGAAGCAGCTTCACCCGGAGCAAAGTTTCCAAAGCAAGGTCGTGGACACATTTTAATTCAATGCGCTCGTTCGACAGTTCTTCAACGAATTCGGCCAGCACGGATTGCATGTCAACATCCCCGGACCCGACGTGAATTGGTCGTGGTCGTGGAGATCGCTCCCGCGCCGGTACAGCAACCGGTACGGGATGAAACTGCCAAACTGCGCGTTCAACCCATCCATCAATCCGCTCACACTGCAACCCAGGGTCAACCCTATCCTTGACCTTGAGCCATCAGAAACCAAGTGGAACGAAGCCACTTGCTCCCGAATGGTGTCACAATCAATCTGGGTCCCTTGGCGACGACAACCGGATCATGTCCTTCATGTTCATGCAATCCCTCTTTGGATGTCAATCCGGACCACCACAGGTCCGGGGGCATGATCGGAATGCGTGTGTACGGAAATGTGGGAACTCCGTCAACTGTTCCCGAAGCAGTCTGCATGTAGGTGTGAGCGCCTTGAGGGTATCCGGGTCAGACAGCAAGCTCGGGTCGAGTAGACCAATCTGCAAACACGCATGTTTCCATTTGCGTCCATCATTGAACGCCTTGGTGTAGATGTCAGCCGCCATTCTGTCGGTGACCTCATACGCCAAACACATGTAATCACGTGTGAACATCTCATGCATCCACGAAATGCAAACACCATGGCTTCTCTCAAGGTGGCGCATTGTCGGGTTTCTCCCCGATCGCACGACACCGATCATAGCCTTGTTATCGTCATAGAACACAAAGTTCGGTGACTTCTTGAGAATCCGCTGCAACAGCTTTAGAGCAGATCGCTCTCATGGCAACATCGGCCGCAACTATTTCGGCCTCGGGAGTTGAGTGACTCACACAACCCTGTCTTTTGGAGCTGCCAGACAACGGAAACCGAGTATTAGGCCCTTGTATATTCAAGTGTCCACCAGAGGTGGAACGTAACGAGTCGACACATCCTGCAAAGTCAGCGTCCGCATACAAGGCCAGGCGCACATCATCCATAGGATCTCCGACCCAACCGACCATGCGCCAATGTTTTGTATGATGTACATAGCACATCAAATGATGCAAACCCCGATCATCGGAGTCAGTCCACCTGTGCACATTCCGTGCTAGGCGATTCACTTGCCGCAACAAATCGAAGCGAGCAATCCGCGCACCGTGCAGCAACTTCATTAGTACGCTAGCGGCATGCGGAGCAAGGTGTCCACGCACGGGCTCCTTCATGGCCAACTCAGGAGTCCCTCCCCGCTGGTCCGGCACTGTGGCAGAACCGTCGGTGGGCACAAGATTGTTACACCAATTGCACACGACTGACGGCCCCTCTCTGGCAGGCTTCCGTGAGACGTGATTCTTTGTTTCTTCATGCAACTCAGGGGTGACAACCTTATTCAACTTTACATCGCCCGCCACTTCAAGATAGCGGTCGACACAGGAACGTAGGAACTGTTCCATGTCATAGGTCACCGTTGTTACGCGGTGTCCGTTCCCGAGAGTGACGTTTCCCTTGCTTTGATTACAACCAAGGTACATGTCAAGTCCAGTCTCGGGCTCAATCTTCAAACGTGTACGCAACATGCTCCATCCCTGGGCAAGGTTCTTTTGCGGTCCTGCCATTTTGAAGTCGTCGACATACACAACCAGAACAAGCTGGAGCTTTTCATGAATGTACACTGACGGCCATTCCTCACCGATGGGTTCAAAACCAACGGCACGCACCGATTCATCACAGGTTCCCGCATCTGGGTGTCCGTACAGCGCCTTCCTCAATGGGACGACTGGTCTTCTGTACTTACCCCATTTGCATTCACTCGGCACAGCCTCCGGTGGCAATTCAATCCAACATGGCGTGCCTCTCAAGGTGGCCTGGATATACGCTTGAACAGCGTCGGCCATCTGCACATCCCAACCATCATGACAACCCAAAAAATCCGCCCAACGCGAGGCCTCAAACGAAGCAGGAGAGTTCCCCAAATCTTGAAACATTGCAGCTTCAAAGCTTTGATTCTTCACTTGGTTCCCCAGCAACACGCCTCTACCCTTGAACTTCCTCTTAGGATCACCAACAGGCAACTGTGAGTGCTTTTCAACGCAGATACCATGTGGGCGAGCCATGTGTATCTCTTCCCCTTTCGCTTTTGCCTCCTTGGCTACAGCGTCATATTCACGCACTGCGCCAAGATCGAAGACGCCCTGGTCGATTAATCCCGACCATTCTTCCTTCATCGATGCCAACGCATCAGGGTTGGTCAGCATTTCTTTCCGGCCAACCGGTCTGGACACTAAAGCGTCGAAGAATCGTACAACTTTCACGGCTTTCTCTCTGTGCTGTGTTCGCTCAGAAGTCACGCATGGCATTGATGGGTATTTCTTGGCTTCACCGTTTTCTCCTATTGCAGGCAACGCGAGTGGCACTTTTCCAGAAACTACCTCAGCAGATTCCTCCCACTCATACCAGGTAAAATCCGTCGATGCGTCGATCGTTGGATCTGTTCCCGACGTCGTCTCAGCTTCGTCTTTGTGACTCTCCATGACTGATGCAACTGCCTTCGTCCAATTTGGAGTCGACTTAGATCGCTCCTCTGACTTGAACTTCCAGGCGTAAATTACCACCAGACACTCAAATTCTTTCTCAAGCTGGACATTTCGTCTCAAGACGTCTTGGGATTGCTTGGAATCCATGAGAACAACCACTCCGTCAGCAGGATTTACAACAATCCTGACCCAATCAAGTTCTGCCAAGTGTTTCCCATCCATTGGGTTCTTGATCTTTGATATGTTCTTCCGCAATCCCCAATTGCACTGCCATTCAACTCCACCAGCGGTTTCGAAGCATTGCTCGAATTCTCTTACCACCGGGCATCTGCAATGTCTGTGCCTCTGCCGGCGCAGAAATCTCAGATTCCTTACTCTTGGGATCGTCTTTCTTCTTTTTGCCACCGCCCTTCACCTCGGCCTTTTCTTCCTCGGTGTAGTACTTTCTCATCATTGCCCATTCATCGGGAGTGTACTCTGGAGGTCTCGTCGTCTTCATTAGCCTGAATCCATCTTTTCCGACAGGATATGGTCTCCGGCCTTATCGATCTTTACCTCCTTACCATCATCGTTGACGTACGTGATGCCATCCCCAGGTAGCCCAGCTGACACATGTGGAAGGTCGGGCCTCCTAGCTTCTTCATCGCCCTTGACATGTCCATCTCCTTTCCCTTTTGATGAGCTCGGCCTAGCATCTTCCTCTTCTACATGGTCCCCCCGACCTCCGACAAGTACTTCCGGACCATCGTCAAGCAGCAGACCAGCGATCTGATCGACCTCATCGTCGAGCAGTCGCTTCTCGTCACTGTGCAATAACTCGGGCTCGTAGTCCTCATCTTCGATCAGGCGGTCACGTGCATCCAGACCGATTGCATCGACAGACATCTCAATCCCTTCCAAAGTCTCGTTGGCAGCCTTGTACTTCTGTTGTGTTGGGAATGTCAGAGGAGACTTGAGAATCATCCTCTCCGTCTGATGTGGCATTCTCAATCGAGGTGGAACCTTTGCTTTCTTGATGTTCAGCTCTGCACCCGCAAACACAGTGAGTGCCCAAGCGCGGCACTTGTGCATCCCGGTGCTCAACACGTATCCAGCAAATGTACCAGTTTCCCCTCTTGGTTCGAACTTCTCCCTCTTCTCCCCTCGTGCTTCACTCGGCTTGAAGTCTATGAACTCCTCGCCATGCAGCCTCATCCAAGCGCTCGATCCATTCACTTCTTCAATGTTCATAAGATGGCACAGCGTGGTGATGGCCTGCACCCAGTAGCACGTGGGTAGACCGGCATGTACAATACAAGCCGAAGTCTGGTCAATGATGAATTGGTTTGTTCTTTCAGCAAGGGAATTATTCTGCGGTCGTCCAGGCAGCGACAGGTCGTGGTTCAGCTTCAGCTCCACGCACGCGTTGATCAGTTCTGGGCCATCATCCGAATATACCTGCTTGATTTTCCTCCTCCCGCTGCTTGATGGCCCTGACGACGGAGTCAGTGTCTCTTCTCGCGGTTGGATAAGCCATGATAATTCCGGTATATATGTCCCGAATAATGAGCGCATACCTGCCTTCCACTTCATGATCTCCTGATGCCGTCACAAAGTCGAACGTCACCAGGTCCCCGAACATCTTTACCTCCCTCTTGAAGGCTCCCGTTCGTGATCTGAAATGTCTCATCTTTGCCTTGACGCATGATTCGCAGAAAGGGTTTCGATACCTGTGTGTAAGCAAATGAGCAATGGAGTTGGCGTCCCTCTTGAGGACTCCCACTTTCCTCTTTATTGATGATCCTTCGTACACATCAACTTCAATTCCGGCATCTGGATCATCCTCATCAACCTCTTCCTCGTTAGCTTCGGCATCACCATGTCGACGCGGGACTGGCCCAACGCCTACAGGTATTTCCTCAGCTACGGGAGGCGGACGTACCGGACCGGCTCCTCCGGGTGGTCCGAAGTCGAACGCACCATCATGGTGTTCGCCCTCGACCTCTGCGGATTCACCGACAGCGGCGGGTGTGATCTCGTTATCATCGTCGCCATCCTGATCTGCCGCATCGTTCGTTACCATTGCCAATACTTCCGAAAAGTGCTCCTTGAGGTCGTCTACCGTAGGGCGATGCCTGTTACTCCGAAGCTTACCATCACTCACGAGGTACGGGATGTCGTCCTTGACTTGTAAGTGTACGAATCCCTGCTTTGGTGTAACCATGAAAGGTAGTTTACCAGGCATCCAGTGAAATGCATAACCCATCTTCATGCATCTCCTCCCTACTGACAAACTGTGGGTGTCTCATCCAACACATGCGGCTCGACAGTCTCGTCCAACTCGTCCACGACTATCTTGGCCACGTCAGATGTGGAAGTGGAACCATTTGCGGTCTGGAACACAATCTCGTCATCATCTTTCACGATGTCGACACCCAGGCTCTTCGCCTTGGCTCGTCCGATGAGATCATGACCACATCCAGTGTCCATCAACCATTTCACCCGTTTACTGATGCACGTTGACATGGCGAACACATTCTTCGGCAAACCATGCTGTTTCTTCCAGTCGACGGCCGATTCCCTGATTTCGTCCTTGTCCTGATCATATTCAAACATTATGCTGCTCTCCTTGGTCACTGGGAAGTAGTGTTTCTTGTATACGTCATCTACCACCTCTCTCAGTATTTTCGCTCTTATTAATGATCGTTGGACTTGATAGGCTGATAATTCTCGATGATCACTGCTCTTGAACTTCTTCTCGTCGACGTACACGTACTGATAAGGCTCATTCTCATTGTCCTCATAGCCGTACCATTCCCCTTTTCGTTCCCATTGCCTTCTCTCGTCTTCGAGATAGGTGATCTCCCCATTCTCGTCGACATCGAGTACTTCCTTGAACCATACCATTTTCTCGGGGATCTCGGACTCGCCAGACCATCTTGATGATTCGCTCATTGCGTCGTCATCATGCTCGTGGTAGACAGTCTCGGCTTCATCCGGTTCGACCTGGTCAACGTCCTTCTTGAAGCTGACCTTTCCCGCAGGAGCCGATTGCTTCAGGACTATCGCAGGCATCGCGAGGCCCTTCTTGCAATAGCTGGCGCTGCGGCCTTGGCAGCAGCTTTCGACTTGGCTTGTGCCTTGTCGCTTGACGTTGCCGGAGCTGAATTGTTCTTGATGAGCTCGTGCCTATACTTGCAAGCACTCCCTCTGTCGCATTTTCCCTTCTGAAACGCGAAGCATGCTCCATCATCCCTCTTTGGTGACGATGATCTGGATTTGGACTTACCTTTTCCTTTCCCTTTGGACATGTTCTCCAGCTTGTGCTCCGTTTTCTTGCTGTGGGAAAATGTGCATTCGTTCCCTTTTACGCATCCCTTCGCTGATTTGGAGTGATACCAACATGGGTTATCTTTACCTCCGCCCGGACTCTTGCCTCTATCGCTGGCACCGTCGGACTTGCCGTTCTTGCCAGCGTGACCCTTTGCTTTGGCCTTTGGGAGTACAGGAGCAGCGTCAGGCCCACTGGGTTTCCCCTTTCTGCCTTTGCCACCCTGGTTCTCCTGTTTGCCAGTGGCTGGGGCTGCATCTCTGCCGCCCGACTTCATCATCGACTTGACCGATCTCTCCTTCATGTCAAGCATCAGGTCCTCCCGATCCGCCTTGATCTGATGGTCGATCAATGCCAATAAGAATTCGTACGTCTTTTGAGGATGTTTGTCCGGCAACCTATGGTAGGAGGCCGAACTCCATCTTCTTGCTCCCTTTGATCTTCCTGTAGAGAATATCTCTGAGAGCCAACTTGCTGGGTCTGTCTTCGCTCCTCATCTTTAGCAACAAATCATACCACTTGTTCCTGAATATAACCAAATTCTTGTCTGCAGGAAAGTCAAGGTTGAATAGGTGCTCGATGTGGTAGACAAGATCCGTTCTATCGGATGTTCTGAATGATTGCATAACCAATGCGTCGAGGTACACGTCTTTGGCTTCGTCAGGTGCTTGCTTCAACATGTTCTGCACGCCCATGGCCATCTTGATATGTATCGTAGCAAATCTGTCGCCGCCGGAGTCGCTCAGCACATTCAGGTCTGGGTTTAAACCAAGAGCCTGTTCCAACCATTTCGTCCATGTGTCAGTATCTGGATCCGCGCATGCGCTCAGAACATTCATCAGCAGTTGCATCTTCCAGTTATCGAGTTGATGGATCTTTGGCCAAGCAGGAATAGACACCCTCTCGGCTTCTTTCCTCGAAATCCTCGGTCTTTCGTTCTTGATTTCTCGATCATCCCTCGATCTTCTGCGCCTCCTCTGTGTCCGATTGTCCTCTTCTTCCTCTTCTTCTTCCTCGTCCTCTTCGTCCTCTTCATCGTCGTCATCCTCGTCCTCATCATCGGGTGGATCATCCGGAGGTCCTCCTCCGCCACCTGTGAGACTCAACTGACGTCGACCTGCTCCTTGTCTATTTCCATTCGGCGAGAATCCACCGTAATCCAATGGGGGTGTAGTACCATTGTTTCCCCCTCCATCACCACCACCAGTTGTAGTAGCGGATTGTGGGACATGCCCAACAACCCCTTGCATCTGGGATAGGTGTACATCGATCATTGGATCACCAAAGGACGGAAAGAGAATCGAACCTGGCATTAGTGACGAATTAGGGGTCATATTCGACGACGATGACTGGAATAACCCAGTCATCCTCATGTCTACCCTAGTTGAATTAGCTTGGGGTCCTCCCTCAGCGCGCTTCACTACTGCTCGTTCACGATGTCCATCTTTACTGCTAGAGGCTTCCTGTGTCTCCAGCTTCTTGAGTGCACGTAGTTCCTCGTTGTCAGCATCAAGTTGACGAACAAAACTTTCCTCTTGCTTGAGCGTCGCCTCTCGATCCTTCAGTTGTCCCTGAAGTTCATGCATCTCCTCGAGGTACTCATCATACACTCCATTAGCTGTCAATCTCCAGTACTCGGCCTCCTTCGACTTCTCGTCCATCGTGCACCGTTCTTCTTGTTTTGCTTCTTTGACCTGGGCTAACTCCAAGATCGCATCTTGACGATGACCACCCTCGATAGCAATCATCTGGTCCTTCATCGACACGTCGGATTCATACTGTTTGACGATCTCTTCCTTCTCGCGAAGTAAGCAATCTGCTCTCTTCGATTCTTGTTCCGCGAATATTGTAACGTCGTTCAGTCTCGCCATCAGCTGTTCCCTGGAGTCCTCCGTAGAGTACGTCTCGGGGCGTTTGACGAGTGCGTGCTCCAACTGTGATTTTAGGCTTTGGACCATCTCCTCCTCGTTGAACTTCTCGATAGATGTAGAAGATTCGATGCCTCTGATCTGTTGCTGATAAACTGATATTTGTTGCAAAGCTTCACGGTGTATCTGATTTGCGTGTATAGCTGATTCCTGTGCGGCCGACTTCTCGCTTGCCATGTAGGATTTCATCACAGCAATCTCCCGCTTCTGCTCCATAATAGTTCCTTCAGCTTGTCTCATCTGTTGCATTATAACATTCGACTCCATGTCTTTCTTTTCCCCGTACTGATATGCGTTCATTTCCAACTTGCGCATCTGTTGGGCTTCCTCCTCAAACTTGCGCCATGCCTCGGCCATGTGGTGTTGGTGGTGACTCACTAGATGTCCCGACTGCTTGCTGGCAATCTCGCATCGTCTTTCCAGCTCCTGGATCCGGATGGTGCTCCCATAGTCTTCTTGATGAAGATTCGCCATCGCTGCCGACATTTCATCAAGTGTCTTTTGATATTCCCCGATCTCCATCTCCATCTTGTTCTTTTCTTTAATCGCGGCGCGAAACTCAGCACTGGTGGGTGATTTTGACCTCCCACCTTTTGATGTTGACCTCACGCCCTTCTGCGACGTCCGTGGTGTCGCAGGCGAAGATGACGATCTTCTCGGCGGGGATTCTCTTTGCTTCGACTCCTGATGAACATCGATCTGCTTCCATGATCTTGTGGGAGTGGATATGTCGCTGAATAGCGCGGATCCTCCGCTCCCAGGTTCATCCTGTGAATCTGCGATCATATCCATCACCGCAGGAAGAGCCATCAATCCATTGGATCCCTCTGAGCTGCTGTTCCCAAAAAGTTGCAGTACTTGGGCTCGCTGAAGATGCCATTGTACTGTGTAGGTTATTGTTCCTTTATTGTCCCTGTACCCGCAATAAACCAGCTGTCTCTCTGTCCAGTGTAGAGCTTGTCGATACGGCTGATAACCTGTCAAGAGACGGCAAGGTGACGTCCCGTGGGACGCTGTACACCGAACCCTCCAGCTGTAATACCAACCACGTAGAAAGGTGTATACGGTCAAAGCCGTTATAGCCGAACCCGTGTAAACGTTGTAAGGGAGAAGGAATAATAGTTACAACAGTGGTCCTGACAAATACAGCGCAAGCGAAATGTTTTCCGCTCTCAATGCCGATCACGTATGAACGCAGCTACACACAAGATCTTGAACCTCAATTGTGTCTTGAGCCAAATGGCGATCAATGGAACCTGGTAAGCAACACTGCTTCCCAATTTGGGCACGGGGCCAGGAGGGTTTTAACAAAAACAAATAGCAGGTCAGCCCGATTTTGAGCCGCAGTGCCAGGGGGTTCCGTACCCCCTGGCACTGCAAGTTCTGATGCATCAGAACTCGCAGCGCCAGGGGTTATCCCCCCATTTTCGAGCTCCGAGTGCCAGAGGGTTCGGAACCCCCCGGCACTTGGCACTCGAAAATGGGGGGGGTAACCCCCGGCACTGCAAGTTCTGATGCATCAGAACTCGCAGTGCCAGGGGGTTCGGAACCCCCCGGCGCTCGGGCTGTCGGGCTCAAAAGAGCCCGAGGACCCGTTTGAAAAAGCATAAACGACTTAGACTCAAAAATCTAGTGCATCAAAACTCGCAGGGGCCCAAAATCTAGTGCATCAGAACTCGCAGGGACCCAAAATCTAGTGCATCAGAACTCGCAGGGGCCCAAAATTCTGACGCATCAGAATTGTTCATTTGGCAGACACAGGGAGCAACACCAAAAACCAGGCTTGCGTGGCAGAAAGCGCCCAAACAAAACTCCCACAAAATGGAGGATTTTTCGGCTGACCGGACCCGCGCATCAGCCGGGACAAGGTTCCCCCAAAAAATGGTTATAAGGGGGGGGCCTGGGGTAGGGTATTTTCAGTTCAAGGTTTCAGGGGCAGGGTTCATTTTCAACAAGCAAACCATTTTGTCCAAAACACCAAGGGGGATTGTGGGGAATTTTCCTAAATTTTCTCAACATTTTTTTACAATTTTTTCATTATGAAACAGTCTAAGATTTCATCATTTTCAAGGTTCGGGTTTCAGACAATTTTATGGCTTTCTGGGGGATACATGTGTTTAATCATATTATAAGTTGCTAATATGAATAAACCAATAATATTGCTTAGGGTTTCCGCCTGTCAGGCGTAAAACGGACTTTGTCCGGTTTCCAATTGCTAAAATCAGAATAAATACCAATGTTTTCACCAATATCATTCCACCACTGTTCTATTTTTCTTGACCAGCTTAATACTGTTTCTTTGTCAATATGTTTGTTTCTTTTCTTATGCTTCTCATAATTAAACCGAATGATTGCTTGAAGAATTAGAAAATTTGTTCTCCTAAAAAAGAATTTCATATCTTCAATGTTTTTACAACCTGTGAATGCTATATTGTTTAACTCTGCTCCATATTCAATTACTTTTCCTTCATCATATAATTCATTGTAAGTCTTCATTAACAAATCACGATGATAACATTGTATTAATGGCTTTTCTGGATAACCCAATTCTTTCATTGTTTCAATTACATTGTTCATTTCTTCATAGGATGGATATGGATTTAACTTAATGAACCTTTTAACTTCATCACTTTCTTTTTGTCTTTTCTCCATCAACTTCTCTACATTTTCTGTGGTTAATACTGTCATACCTTCCATTGCTCTTATTATATTAAGGTCTTGTTTCTTTAAGTATATATTTGACTTTAAGGTAGTTTAATAATATTATAAGATAATAATATTAATAAACTTAGTCATCATCACTAAAATCATAAGTATCTATATAATTAAACCAGTCTAAAATCAACCTTTTCTTTTCTACCAAATGACAGACGAATCTACGGTAAAACTCATTATCAAAAATGTTTTTATAAACGACTTTGTCTTTGTTTTCTATATATTGCCATTTCAACATTTTAAGAAAATCCCTACACATCGAGATGCTAAAATATTTACAAGATACATAACTGTCATTATCATGAAAAAGTAAATTATAATGAAATTGAGTAGCGGTTTCATAATGCAAGATTAGCCTATTGTCATATCCATACTCTTTTAATGTTTTGTCTAAACCAGTTGTAAATATTGTCCGTAATGATTTTTTCGTTGGACATTTATTTAACCTCATCATATACCAAATCCACTTATCCATTTCTTCTAAATTGTCAGGTTCGTTTTTCATTAAATGTTTTGTAATGGTGCATCTTTTACAACATACAAAACTCAAAATATATTATCAATGATACAGTCAGGAAATATGTCATTTGCTTTTTTGACTTTGTTGTTGTATATCTTACAACCACGGCATTTTACAATTTCTTTTGTCAATTCTTCTCTGATACACTTATTCATTTTTTTCTTAATATATTAAGGGGTCATTTCTTTAAGTATTTTTAGTTTTTGCAGGGTTGATATTTTGGTTTTCAGTTTTATCATTTTCACTTTCAGACTCGTCCCCATCCACACCGGTAGGTACAGGCATGTCAGTAGGAGGTGCTATTTCATAATTAGGATTTTCTTCTGATGATGATGAATTAACAGTATGCGTTGAAGAACTATTAACAGTGATAGGAGGAGAACTATGAACACTAACAGGCGGTGAAGTGTTTAACTCAACTTCTTCACTAACATTTGTATTTAACCAATTCATTATGGCAGTTGCTATATCGTATGATGTTACTAATGAATTCATTGTTAAATTAACTAACAACTCTGAACCTTGAATTGTAGTTAATGTAGTGTGGTATGTTAAATGTGCTACTATTTGTCCTATACTAAAACCTGACCTCATCATAAATTCTATAATCCTCATCAACATAAATAATGTCTTTCTATATTTATCAATGTCATCATCTTTTTTGTCATCATCATCATCATCGTCATCATCATATAAATCAGGGTCATATGTAAATGCTTCTGCTTCTGCTTCAGCCTTGGTTATCACTTTGCTTTTGAAACTCTTTGAAGAACCGCCTAATAGTTTTGTCATATCATCAAAATTATAAGTTTGTGTCGCTTTATCATTTGGTAGGTCTGTTTGTGTTGCCTTGTTTTCTTTGTTAAGCGTTTGTGTTGCCTTGTCTGCCATCAGAACTTCTGCGTTCATATATCTTTCTTTATTTTTATAATTCATTAAATCCATTTTATCAAAATCAAAGTTATTCAATAACATATCTTTCTTGTATTTCTTCAGTATAACTGTTGTTTTTATTTTGTTTGTCATTGCTTGTTTAAGCATTTCATCAAATGTGGGGCGTTTCCTTAACTCGTGTTTGTGGTTGTTAATCATTTTATATAATTGTTGATAAATTATGTAAAATGATTGGTTAATCCTTTGTTGCTTTGCCTTTGCCTTTAATATCTCTCCAATCTTCCATTCTTTTTCTTAGCAATTCATCATTTACTTCTGTTGTCCATTTTCCGCTGTTTATAAGTTTCTCCACCAGTCCAACTAAATAAGTTCTACCTGTTTCCTTTTTACCTTTACCTCTTTTCTTTGTGTTTGAATATTGTTGTTCCTGTTCTTCAGTAAGTCCTGCTCCTCGTAAATGTAATTGAAATAATATGTCTTCTTCCTTTACTGTGCTTCCTTTCCAATGGTTTATATCAGTTGAATAGTCAATGGTTTCCTTATGTGTTCTTGTTTGTCTTTGTGGGACTGTGGATGAGCTGTCAGCGCTGTCCCTTGTTTGCTCTCTTCTTTTTTCATTCCTTTTCATTAATCCTCTTTGTGCCCCTTGTATCCGTTTAACTGCTTCATCTTCTGTCATAAGCGGTTCTAACGGTGGTAATTCATCATCGCTTGATTTAGCAGTTGCCATTGATTGTACCTCTGATGGTGTATCATATTTTGTTTTACTCCAATCTGTGGCGACCCGTGCCCTTTCATGTAAATCATCTAAAAATTGTCGTCTAAGATCTTCTGACATTTGACTGATTTGTTGCTCGTGATGTTCCTCGGCGTCGTCCATTGTGGCACTTAGTGTTTGTATTGCTCCATCTCTTAAATCATCCATTTCATCATCCCTTGCCATATCAAAATGAGCGACTGTTTTAGGTTTTTCTAACATTTTTTGAAAATGTTGTTGTCTCAAATCTACGGTATTATTGTCATACACTGTTCCTAATGGACTATCACGAAAATAATAAGCGTTTCTGTCTATTACATCTCTGATATTCTTATTTTATATTCTTCCTTTGTAATTTCCTTTATCAGTTCATTATAAGACGGTCTTAATCTCAATTGTGATTTTAGCGTTTTCATCTGTGCATTTTCTAATCTCATTATTATATGAAATTAATTAGATTATAAAATTTAATTAATTTATTCAAAATTAAAATCTTGTCTTAATTGATTGATTATTCCTTTTTTCTTCTTAATCATTTCCGAATAGGTTTTACCTGTTTCACTTGACGGATGATGTCTTATTTTTTCACCTTCCAACCTTTGGATTTCATTAAAATACGCCTGTGCTTCATCTTGATATCTTCTTCTATTTTGAAATATAGAGTAATCTTTTTTAGCGTTATGAAATTCTAACTGTTCCTTCATTTCTTTCAGATATGTATAGTTTGGTTGGTGTGCTTTGTTGTCTCCGTCGTAATAGTAATGGACATTAGATTTATATTTTTTACTTGGTTTTGTTATGGGATTATAAAATTTGTTTGATGTTGGTAGTTGACGCTCGGCAGAGCCTCGCGAGCGTTCGCGACCTGCTTTACCATTATTTGTAAGTGTTGATGTTATATTTTCAAAATCTGACTTGTTCATATAATAATAATTAGATTATAAATTTATTTATCAAATAATTTTTGATACTAATTTATTAATATGTTCTTGTTTCTTTTCCATCTTCTGCTGTTTCATATTAATATATCTATCTTTTGCAGTTTCAAATACTTTATTAGCAGTTGTTTCTAAATGCTTTTTCAATCGTTCTTCAACTCTTCTTTCTATTTCTTGTTCATCCACTTTTGGAATATTATCTTTAAATTTTTCATATACATCTTCTTTAAATTCTTCTACTTGCGTTGGATGTAATACTCGCTTTTTAACTGGTTTATTTAAGTCAACATCTTTTTTACGTTCTCCTTTGCATATGTGAGAATATTTTAATGATTTCTTACTCATTTCTGTCTTACAATCGGGGCACTGGACTCTTTCAATATTCACTTGTCTTGTTTTATATTCTTTTTTGGTTTTAAACGGTTCTACTTGCTCTTCTTTCGGTTCTTCTTTGGGTTCTTCCCTTATTTCTTCCTTTGGTTCTTCATTAGGTTCTTCTGGCTTCTCTTCCACTGGTTCGCGTAGCAACGCGAAGGCTTCGCGTTCAACTTGTTTATCACCTTCATTTACATCAACAACTGTTATATCTTTCATCTATATATATTTCTATATAGAATTAATTATACAGAAATATATTACATACGTTTCTAACCTTCAAAAAATGTTAAACTAAAACTACTTGTTGTTCCATTCATATTTAAAACTCTACCCGATGCATCAGTAAATCTAAAATGTAATCTTCTTAACGAACGCATACTAACATCATTAGCATCATTTAAAATTAGTTCATTATCATATATGAGGTTGCCGAATGATGTTAAAACTGGTACTTTCTTTATTATTGATGAAGTCCCGAAACTACATAACTGATTCCCATTAGAAAGTTCATTACAATGAATATAAATATTTTTGACAGGTAAAAATGATATAAATCCACTAACAAAAGGGTCTGCTGTACTATTTACTTTTTCGGTAGTATTTCCTAAAATGTCATTAATACTATTAAGATAATCTCTATCATAATCAATACCAAAACTGTAATTTGTTTTTAATTCTTTATCTGTATGGATTATAAAAAATAAGAAATATAATTACAACTTATAGTTATATTATTTGTTTTTAATGAATAACTACAAGTAAAAAAATCACTATTTCCATCAGTTCCATTAGTAGCAGTATTCAATTTATTTTGTAATTCGCTTGCTAATTCACTACCTACATAACTACCTTTATCAGGTGCTACAATAAAATAATATACTGGTGCTCCTATTAATATCCCTCCTAATGTTAAATATAATCTGTTATTTAAATTATCTTCAATTGGATAAAATGAATTAGCGATAGATACTTCGTGACAAATCATTTTAGTATTTGGTCCGCATTCTTGTTGCTCTGTTAAATTAATAACAAAATCTGATGTAGATTGACTGTCATTTAAATCACGATAAGCACTGTTGACATATATTTTACGAAATCTCATTATATTAATTAATTAGAAATTTTATAATTTCATTATATATGAAAAATAAGTATAAATATTATTTAAAAGAAGGGAAATTAAAATCATACAATCCTCTTCATCAAGGATATAGCGAAATGTATAGAAAAATAATTAATGAAATTCAACAAGAAAAGTCATTATTCAAACCTAAATATAACAATAATTTATCTGACACAGAAGGATTAAACAAAGCATATACAAATGGTAAAGGTTATTATTTAGTTAATAATAAACTATATGTTGCTGGGACTTTTGGTAAGTCTAATATTAAATCAAATATTAATGATATTTTAAGTGATATTACAATTCCATTTGGCTTAAGTTCATTCAGTGAAAGATATAGAGATATTAGCGATATACTTGATGAAAACCATAATATTAGTGAAGTTATTTCACATTCATTGGGTAGTAGTGCGAGTGCTAAATATTTAAAAGAAAATCCTGATAGAAATATTAGATTAACTACTTACGGTGCTCCTTGTATTTCAATGTCAAACAAAAACAATGACAACTACACAAGCCTAAGAAATTTTGGTGATATAGTCAGTATTTTAGATAGAGGCAGTATAACATCAAATAGAGGAGGTTTTAACCCATTAACAAATCATCAACACTCATTATATGGTGATACTGGCAAGGATGTATCAAGAAGCATTGAACCTGTAAAGGAAATTTTATAGGCTTATATATAATGCCTAATAATGATATAAAAAACACTATAAATCCTAAAAAGAAAGTCAGTTATGATGACATTAAAAAGATTGTAGAAGACGAACCTAATTATAAGGTTGAAAACAATAATATTAAAAATAAATCTAAAAAACTATTAAATAAAAATTCTTAAAAAGAAGTTATAGATTATTCACACTTTAAAATAAATTAATTTAATAATAGAATAATATAATATTTTTCTATTATTAAATATATAAAGATGGAAACTCTGGAAATTGAAGATGTACTTGTAGAGAAGATTTTAAGATTTAAATTAAAAGACGGTGGTTCTTATGTTCGGTCAAAAGAAAGTAAAAACTTTTACCCTTCATCGGTTTCTACTTATACCGCTGATACAAATTCGGTAATTAGATTTAACATTACTGGACCACCTAATCAATGGTTGTCCTTACCATCTCTATTATTAGGATTTACTCTAAACAACACTGATGCGTCAGCAAGTAATGAACTCAGACCAATTGATACAGCCGGTTTCTTTGATAGGGTGCGTGTGTTAATGGGTGATGTCATTGTATGCGATTTAAACTCTCTTTCTCGTGCGAGTACAATGAAAGATGTATTAAAATCATCAGAAAAAAAAGAATTGATGAAGCATTAGGTTTTGGAAATACTCTTCTTAATCACGATGGACGGTTTTTAACTTGTGATGCGTCAGCAACTTCTACTACTCAATCAGTCGTTAGAAATGTTACCAATAACAATTTTAGAGGAATTAAAGGAGGTAAAAGTGCTAATGTATATTTTGATTTAAACTTAAAATGTTTCAAAACTTGTGAAAATTGGATTCTGATGTCATATTGTCCAATAACAGTTGAATTATATTTAACAAGTGATGTATTAAAACCAATTGTTAATAGAACAGGACTTTTTACTGCTTCAAATACGAGTATACAGTGGTCTGTTACAAAACCTTTATTCAAAGGAAATGTTTATACTATTGATGATAGCCTTTACGCAGAATATGCAAAAATTTTAGAAACTGGCTCTCTTCCAATTACATTTGAAACTGAAACCATGCAAGAACAAACAGCATCTTCTGAAACTGAAGTATTCACTACAATTGTCCGTAATGTATCCAAATTAAATAAATTGTTTATTTCTTTTTCAAACCCATCTGCAAAAACATATGTTGGAGGTTATGGAGAGCTGTTAAAAGAATATAATCGTATGTATCACCCATTAGGGAATATAACAAATGATGTAGGTATTTATAACCCAGAATATGATTTATCCGCTTCTTTAGTAGTCGGTAATCAAGTCATACCAAGTCAAGAAATTCAAGGTGTTCGTGAAGCGTACGCCCATCTTATGCATTGTTCTGATAAACCAATTTTAGTTAGAGCAGAAGATTACAGGTCTCACGCTTTTATGTATGGTTTTAATTTACAAAAATTAGAAAGTGCAAATTATACTGGTATGAACCTTAAAAATAACTCAAATATGGTAGTAAAAATAAAGGCGTTGGATGGTTCAACATTATATTCTGAAAAGAAAATGGCCGAGAGAATGTATATGCTAATGGTGCATGAGTGCATACTTGAAATCCGTTCAAATTCTGTAACATTTTATGATTAAATAAAAAATATGATATTATTAATTTTCTAATTAATAATATAATATTATGAGCAAAAACTTAATGAATACCTTTGATATTACAGCAAATAGAATTAGGCAAGTAAAAGATGGAGCAGTCAATGATATAGAAGACCTTTACGCGAGTAAATCTGACATTCAAACAGTATTAGATAGTAAAGCAGACCAAGCAGACACCTATACAAAGGAGCAAATAAATGCTAATTTTTATGATATAACTGAAACATATGACAAAACAGAAATTAATGTATTATCAAATAATATTAGTTCAAATACATTTTTAATAGGTAATCTGTCAATAACTTCAAATACAAATTTTAATAATATTTCATCAAATACAAATTTAATAAATAATTTAAATTCTACTATGACAACTAATTTTAATAATATTTCATCAAATACTAATTTAATTAATACAAATTTAAATAATATTTCATCAAATACAAGTTTAATAAATAATTTGAATTCTACTATGACAACTAGTTTTAATAATATTTCATCAAATACTAATTTAATTAATACAAATTTTAATAATATTTCATCAAATACAAGTTTAATAAATAATTTGAATTCTACTGTATCAACTAATTTTAATAATATTTCATCAAATTCTCATTTAATATCTCAATTACAAACAGGTTCATTTGATAGTAATTTATATTACAATAAAATAACAACTAATAATTTATTAACAGATAAATTAAATACATCAGTATTAAATAATACATTAATTCATAATATAACAACTACTTCAATTTTCAAAATAGCAAATTTTGGAAATTATAATAATTTTTATGAAATGTATAATAATTATTTTGATAGTTATGTTTATGGAAATTTAAGTGGAGCAACTATGTTTTTAAATCAAAGAGGTTTTGGAGATGTAGAAATTAATAATTCTTCAACTTTTCAAAATGATAAAATATTATTAAATCATAATACTACAATATTATCTAATTTACAAGTATCAGGTTTATTTTCGTGTTCATCTATTTTAGATATAGCAGGTTCTGACGCTAGATATGTTTTACAATCAGATGGATTAAAATCATTAATAACAGGAAATACAAACACAATCAACTCAATAATTACAAATGATAGCGCACAAGATACAGTAATAAGTCAAAAATTAGACAAAGTTAATACAACTGCGCAAACAGTAAACTCTCCATTAATACTTAGTTTAACAGATAATACTAATCCAATATTTAGAATTCAGGATGCAGTTAGTAACCAAAGACTAGAGTTTAAACGCGGATGTCAATTGGACTCTTATCAAGGTTTACAAGGAGCAACCCCTTATCGATTATGGCTAGGATGGAACACAGGAGATGTTATTATTGGAAGACCTAATAATGCTTCAAGAATTACAATTAATGGTAATGTTCATACTTCATATAATTTTGCGCAGATGCACGGAACTTCATTTTTCGAAGGGGCAGTATATATGAAAGGAAATTTATTTACAAATAATGATTTTTCAACAGATATTAAAACAAAAATAGATAATATTAATACTTCAATAAATGGATTAGAACCATATCTAGAATTGTATACTCCCGATGCAATTCAAGGCTTTTATCTGCATCATCCTAATTTTGTTGCAGTTAGTGTTGGTGATATTACTAATGCCAGTAATCAATATATGATGTGTGATGGATTAGTTAATAAAACCATTTTTAGTAAACCTATAGATGTACTAGGTAATATTTATACAAATGCTGATGTTAATTGTGATAATGTTAATATTGCTACTGATGGTAAATTAACAATTGATACAAACTGTGAATTATATCGATATGTTAGCTCTTTTTCATCTTTTGATATGAGGAATACTGACGCTAATTCTTCAATTAGATTTATTTGTGGAGACCCCGCTGTTCAGTCTAACATAGTCGGAGCAGTTAATATTACTAGCGGATGGACTTTTAATACAAGTACTGCTGATTTTATGGGCAATTTATTTGCAGACGATGTTTATGTTAAAACTCATGGAGCATTAAGAAGCAATCATATAGCGCCTGATGGTGGTACATCAGTAACCGTTGATACTAATATGGCAATACAAAACGCTTATTTAGCAACTAATACCATTCAATCATTTGATTTAACAACGGTTTCATTTTTAAATAATATTTCAATGACTACTGGAACTGACTTAAAGCTTGGTACGAGTGAAATATCAACTTACTACGATGGAACTAGTTTATCTACAATTGATGTAATATTCAGAACATCAAACACTGCTTTTAGAATAGCAGATAGCTCGAGTACGCCGTCGGTGCTACTGTCTATTGATAAAACTTTCGGAACAACAGTAAATACTGGAAGTTTTACAAATAATGCTCCATCAACTTTTAATGAAAATGTAACAGTTGCAGGAACGAAAAAAATGTTGTGTAATTTAATTGAACCATCAACAGGAACTAATATAGATTTAACAGCAACAACAGTAACCATCAACGGAACGTTTGTTGATTCATCTGATTCAAGATTGAAATATGACATAGACAATATCAAATCTAATTGTATGAATGTTATTAAGAAATTTAAACCAAAGAAGTTTAAGAGACACGATAGAAATGATAACGGTAAAACTCATATAGGATATATAGCAGATGAAGTACTAAAAGCAATTCCTAAAGAATTTGAAAATGTTGTTAGTAAAGACAGAGAGTATTTAGGATTAAATTATTTAGTTTTACCCGTGCTAGTTCATAAAGCAGTATTAGAATTAAATGATAAAGTAGATAAACTTGAAAAAGAAATTAAGGAATTTAAAAAAGAAAAAAATAAATAATTTAAATATATAAATATAAATATATAAATAATTAAATAAATAATTAATATATCTAGATATATATATGGACATTGACAGAAAAGTTAAAATAAAAGTATTATTTAAGAATGATAGTATGAGAGAAAAAACTTGTTATTGTGGTTGTAAAATTACTAAGTTAAATAAAGATGAATTTACATTAGATAAATGTAATAATAAAGAATGTAATTTTAGTCATTCTAAATTTGATGAATATATTAAAGAATTAAGAAGACAAAGAAGAGAAGAGGAATTCGACAGACGAGCAAGGAAGTGTGATAAGTTATGTACTCCTTTTATGTGGGGATTTTGTTGGCCTATTCTAATTCCTTTGAATATTTATTATTGTATTGTATACCTTTGAATATTTTATTATTATATTATATTATAATCTAAAATAATAATATATAATGGGTATTGGTCAAAGTAAAAACGATGAAAATAACAGTATGGAAGACATTAAGAATTTAAGAGTAGATGAAAAAACAAGAGCGGATACTTTAATCATTAAATCTATTCAAGAATGTGTGGCAAGAATAGAAAGATTAGAAAGTCAAAAATCGGACAAACTAATATATAAATTACCAAACTTGCAACTTTGCAACGCTTCATTAATTTAAATTAATAACATTAAACAATAAATTTAATGTTATTGATTAGTTATTTTCAAATATTGTGAAAACTTTTTCATAAACATTTTATCAGGGTTCTTTTCTAAAAGGTTAATATATAAAAAACTATGCGGTTCATCAGTGGCAGTCTCATATATTTTATAAATTAATTTCTTGCTTTCGTGTAAATTATCACTTCTAACAATTGCTGATAATTCATCTTGTAATATTTCTATCTCTTTGAAGTTTCTAACTTTATAATAAAACAAATGACTTATATTTACTCTAATAATTGGTGGGACACTTGATGATTTCTGAAGACTGACAAGCGTTGATATTCCACTATGTCGACCTCTACAGAATAAAGAATTTAGCAATTTGTTATTTCTTTTTATTGCTGGATTATCAGATACATCATCCAAAATTATCAAAATATTAAATAACTTCTTCATTCCTTGTTTTTTCTGGTATTCAATTATTTTATTTTGAGTTTCTATAACTCTTTCTAAATCTTCAACATTGAACTCATCCCACCAACACGATTCTTTATCATTATCAACTTTTAAACCTTCTTTAATGTATTTTTTAACAGGTAACCAAATACTATCCAAATTTACTGATGGAGACCAGATAAAAACCCTTTCAAATGCTCCTCTATAAATATCAAGTATCATTGATACAAGTAAAGTTGATTTTCCACTTCCAGATGGTCCGACAATCATAGCTCTCATAGGCAATTTAGGGACGACCTCGTGCTTGCTTTGCTTATAGTCATATTTGATTTCGTCAATTGGTTTTACATCAGGCATAATAAAAGTAATATTAAAGATATTTAGAAAATAAATTATATTTATTATTGAATGGAACATCTTTTTTATGATATGCTGGTAGTAAATATCATAAAAACGGAACAGGTTCCCATTGCTTCAATCAGTAAGCATTGAAGCTAATTAGTTTGAATTAGTTTGAACCTCGCTTGCGTTGTCCAGTGCAATGAAAACTCCAAGTGCTGTGCCCCCAATATTCTATTATGCATGAAAATAATAAGATTAATTGTAAATAATTTTATCCTATTATTTATATGGCTATTATCCATTGCAGTTGTGGTAAAACTTATGATGACAAATATTTATTTAAACATCTAAATTCAAAATATCATCAGAAATTTGTAGAATATAGATGGAATAAAGACGATACAATGAAAAAACTGTACAACTCTAGGAAAAAGAACCATTTTTCCTAGAGTTCTAGAACTTGATAGACCTTATCAAGTTCTATCAAGTTGTACAAGAAAAGAAAGACAGAAATGAAAAATAATTTATCTTATTATTTAATATGAATAGGAGTTATTCAGATTATATTGATATAATAGATAAAGTACAACATATAGAAGATGTTGTTATAACTGATAATAGATTTAAGAAAGTATGCTATTTTGTTTTAGAATTAATTAAGTTTATGATACAATATATTAAAAATATAAATATTAATATAGATGGGAAGGAAAAAAATCAAAAAGAATAAGACAGAACCAGCTGTATCTTCAACAGATGAAGATAAAGAAGAAATTGTTAAAGAAACATCAGTTATTGAGTTTGCTTGTCCTATGTGTAAAAAAATATTACAGACGAAGAATGAATTATCAATAGAAAAGAAAGGAAGCTGTAGATGTAGTTGTATACCAGTTGGTTTTAAAATAAGTAAAACAGATAAAAAAATGAACATTGATAAAACTAAAGACGGCATCAACTTAGAAACAGATGCACATAATATTTCTATCAAATTTGGAAATGAAGCTACACACTCGGAAAATGGCGATAAGGAAACACAAGAAACTATTAAACAAATGATGAAAAATTAGCATTTAAGGAGTAGATTTAACACCACTTCAAACGCATAAATAAATAAAAAATTATATAAAATTTATATATAGAAATGTCAGAAAATGGTGATTCTACAATTAACGATTTAATGAAAAAGATTATAATTATTAGTAAGAATATTAAAACATTAACTGAACTTATTAAGAATATCGATGAAAAAATAAACCAACCTAAAAGCAATAACGAAGACGATAAGGAGAAGATGGATAAAATCTTTGAAAAGAAACAAATAGGACGTCCTGCAGGTTCGTTTGAAGATAAGCAGAAACAATATATGGATATGTTAAACAAAGGGCGCATTAAACAACCAAAATCTGAAACATTAGAATATTACAAACTGTTTAAGAACGAAGAAGGAAAATACGAAATAAATGATTAAATAAAACTACTTAAAGAAATGACCCCTATATATAATAGAGAACTGATGACTACATTAAAATGCGGTTGTAAAATTACAGGAAACAATTTGGATTTTGAAAAAGAAGTTAAAAATGATAGAGGATTAATTGAAAAATACATAGAATGAGTTATTACCATAAACATTATATTAATATTTGTGGAGAGTGTGAAAAGAAAGCAAATATATTTAATGATATGGAGAAAAAGAAGATAGACATTGAAAAAGAACAGTTTAAAATAATATGTAAAGAACCTGAAATAGATGAAGGGATGAGTTTTGAAGAAATGGTAGAAGCGGGAATTTTACTTCCAAATGGAGTAAGTTAAATCAATACTTCTTAATATTATTCATAAATATTCAGAATTATTTTATTCTATTCTTTTTAAATAATGAGTAAATTATCAAAAGATGAGGTTTTACATAAACTTTATTACAATGTTGAAACTGGGTTCGGTTCAGTCAATGAGTTATACAAACAAGCAAATAAAGAAGGACTGGGTATAACATTAGATGAAGCTAGGACATTTATGAAAAAGCAACCTATCAAGCAGGAGAAAGGATATAGCAAATACAACAGTTTTTCAGCACCTTTCGCAAGGTATGAATATCAGTTAGACATAATGGATATGATTTCACTGATGAAGGCAACGGGCACATCAGATTTAAGCAGTCCAAGATATGGATTAATATGTATAGATATATTCAGTAAGAAACTACACATTGAACCGATGAAGGTTAGAGACGGTGAGACTGTTTATAAAGCAATACTTCAATGCTTCAAAGTATTAGGTCATCCAATGAGTATTTATACAGATGATGACGGGGCATTCGCATATAAGAAATTGCAAGAGTATTTAAAAGGTGAAGCAATAAGAAGCATCATAACATTGACACACGCGTCAGTCGCAGAGAGAGTGATTCGCACAGTTAAGAAAATGTTAGGAGACAGAATAAAGGCGACTAATAGAACTTGGACGAGTTTATTACAAGCAGTCCTAAACAAGTATAATCAACAAATGACACACGGGACGACAAGAATGACACCTGACGAAGCACACAAAGACGAAAATGAAGTAAATGTAAAAGCAAACTCATTATTAAAAGAAAAGTATTTAAGAAAATATCCTAAACTGAATGTGGGTGATAAAGTCAAAATTTATAGTAAAGGAAAAGGAAATTACACATCAATGAAAGAAACAACAAGCCGTTGGTCAAACAACACATTCACCATCACAAATATTGGTCGTGATATGATGCTTAATAAATATTATGAAGTTGAAGGTAAAACTAAAAAGTTTAATCGCCACGAACTTCTCCTTGTTCAAGATTAAGACCTTCTTTTTGCTCTTTATAGTGTTCTCGTCTTCGTCTGTTGATTTCATCTTTGTTCTGGGCATACCTTTCACGGTCTTTCTGTTGTAAAATGTCTTTGTTCTTCTCGCGATATTCCTTACATTTACTTGAATGCTTCTCTTTATTGTTTTCATAATATGTCTTTTTTCTCTCTTTTATTTTGTCTTTGTTTTCTTCCCTGTATTTTCTGTCTTTCTCTTTAAACTTTTCAATATTGTCTAATCTGTATTGCTTTTTATGTTCAAGTTGTTTATCTCTATTGTCATCATAATATTCTTTCTTTGTTCGTCCTGCTAAACATCTATTTAAGCAATTTTCATTGTTTTGAATATGAAAACCTTCTCGCTTCAATAGTTCTTCTCTACTTGATGTAGGGTAGTCTTCAATAAGTTCAATTTTACAGTTTTCTATGCCATACTCATCAAATAAAAGCATTGACCTTGGAAAATATTTAATGCTGTCGTCTTTTTGACAAGCTTTATATTCTCTTCTATGTCGTCCCATTCGCTTTGTTAGACTTTCACAAGTGCTTCCTATGTAGCATTTTTGGTAATCAACATCAACTATCTTATAGATTTTGGAATGTTCAAATTTGTTTGTTGTCATTTATTACCTTAAAATGACAATAAACCTTTAAATAAGGACGAACCATATTAATTTGTATTAGTTAAATATTTATAACATACTTTCTCAACAGCATTCTGATATGCTCTTTCTCTATGAATTCTTTTACATTTATCAGTCCTTAAATGCTTTGCCATATTAGACTTATTTTTAATCATACAACCGCATCTTTCACATTCTAATGACTTATCATTTTCTATAAAATACTCTTTAAAGTATCCTTCTTCTTTATATTTCTTGTTCAATACATCATTATATTTTTTCTTACTTTCCTTTTCCTTTGCCTTCTTAATTTCTTCCTCTGTATCCGTGCTGAAGTCTGAAACTTCACCCTCAATAGAATTCCACAACAAATCAAATTCATCATTTGTCATAGAAATTTTCTTTTTATTGCCATCTACAATAAAGCAGGTCATTTTACTTAATATATAATATAATTATTTCTTTAAGTATATTTGTAAATTTACTCGCTACTTTTGTTAAGTTCCTGTAATTGGGTTATTAAATTTTTATGCCATAATAACCATAAGGAACACTGTTATAATTATCTATCCAATATCTCTTGTTGTCGAAATTACATAATGATTTTTTAGTTTGACTGACACTGTATATTTGATGTGCTTTACTTCTTATAGAATTGAATGTTACTGTATCACAGTTGTTATTTTCTAATGTATCATTGTAATGATTGTAGCTTATTTCTTTCTTAACTTTTTGTTTGGGAATACCTTTACTCTTCTTTTCCTCTTTCACTTCATTATGTATTTTAAAACAATATGACTTTGGTTTCAATGCTATAAAGTTAGTTATTATTTTACCGTTGCATTCGTCCTTATAGCAACCAAGTTTTTTCTTATTTGATTCATCATAACATTTATGTTCTGGGTGATAATCACTGAAATCCATAAATTCCTTTATGTCATTGAAATCATCATAAATGTCTTCGGTTTTAGTGTGAATGACGAAACTATCAGTATCTGTGTAAATTAACCTCACATTTTCATTATATTTCTTTTTCAATATGTCATAGTAAAAAGAATACATATGTTGTTTTGACAAATCCAATATACACATTCCAACATAAACAGGTTTATTCAGTTTTATAACGCTCTTGGCTTTTTCAACACCGATAAGGTTTTCATTAATGATATGCCTGTATTTGAAATTAGGATTATTAACGCATTTTTGGTAGCGTTCAGGTGTATCAACCAGTTCAAAGTCAATTTGGTTTCTTACATTTTGCATTGTTTTTCCATATACAGCATTATTCATTAACTTATACATATCTTTTGAAAAATCACTTTTTGCTTCCTTTCTCTTCTCTGTATTAAAGTCAATCCACGGTTTCAACCATTGCTTATGTCTAAACTCTATAACTCTGTTTATTTTCTTGATTTTTAATCCTTGTTTAAGATAGAATTTTAATATATCAATATGTAAAACATAATTTTGTTTGTCCATAACATTTAATATTAATTTGTTTGTTTTCTCATCTTTCGGGTCATTACCATTATTGTATTTTTTTATAGATTTGTTTTTGAACATCACTTAGCATATCTGCTGTTATATTCATTATTTCTGGTGCTAATGGATAATCTATGTGTTTGTCGTGGCATTCTTTCGGATATTCTAAATCAACATCTAAAATATATCCTTTGCTACTGTAATCACTATTGTAATATTTAATGTCTTCTTCTGAGAAATTATCTTTTACAAATCTTATTTTCTTGTATGGTAGTTTTTTACACATTGCTAATCCATAAAGGTTATTAGCATCAAGGTATGAAATATATGAAGATGGTTTAGACTTATCATAATCTTCACCCATATATTTATTGTTAGCAATTGCTTTTTTATAGGCACATTGAACCATACCGCCTCTTAGTCCTTGCTCTATCATTTTATAAACTTCTTCATCGTGTAGAAGTTCTAACTCAATTCCTGTTTTCAATAACATCGCGTCCCAAGCAAAGTTAGGCAAAGTGTAGTAATGGGCGGGGTCTAATTCATAATCTGTTAGACATTGTTTTCTGAAATTCTCATATACATCGGTTAATAATAATACATCGGTTTCTAAATATAAATCATGATATTCACCAAGGTTTTTAATGTTAAAGTGTTTCCATATTAGTTTTGCTCTTTCATAGTCAACATCGCTTATATCTTCTTCGCTTAATCTACTATAAAAATGTTTCTTTTCTGGTAGTTCAGTGTCATTAAATTTATTGAAGTCATTACAATAATCATAAGGATAAACTCCCTTTTCTGTCAGTAAAAATAAATCTTTTTCATTTTTAATGTATTTGCCTTTGACACTATATTTAAAATGTTCCTGCCAGTTGTCCCTTAATTTATTATCTTCATATTTTGTTAATTTAACAAGTTTATCTAATGATGATGACAAGAAACTGAAACTATCCTTAAATTCAAGTCTGTTTAATGAAAATGTAATAAACTTCTCACTGTTATGTGCTATTACTGATATTTGTTCTTTCTTTGTATTTAACTTTTCAAGATTAGAAATTATTAGGTGAGCATCATAGTTTTTAAGATTGTGAAAGAATACTGGTATATGATATTTTTTAAAACAATAGTCTATATTGCATTTCATATGTGCCGCTCCTCTGTATAATCCAGTAAAGTGGCAATGGTCGCGAACTTTACTTCTGGAAGAAGTAAAGGAAGCTTCGCGAGCCTCTGGCGAGGTGTCAGCAACTTTCTTTTTCGCTTCTACTCTGTTGTCAAAATTATCATTACATAAGAAACACTTTTTAGCTTCTAAATGTTTAATTTCATCTAAATCTGACATAATCATATCTTTTGGATTTTTCATTTGTTTCATTACATCGTCTCTAATATTGTTTAATGTATCACAAAATTTATCCATACAATCTTGGCCTCTATATAAAAATGGTTTCATTTCTCCACTATAAGCATTAACAAGGTTAAGCATATAACCGCTGGGTTTATGGTTCTGGTATGCTCCCTTTGGTTGCATAGGGTAAGTCCCTTTGATGCCTTCTGATGTTTCTGTTGTTAAACATTCAAAATCACCGTAAATAACAAATGGTGCTTTCAGTTTCTTAAAATGCTTTTCAAACTTCATTGTTGTTCCTTCTTCTGGCATTTTTGTTTGTTGAATGTCATTTGCCATACAACCTTTTATTAAGTGAGAATTTAAAAGTTTTTCTGACTTGAAACCGTGCTGACAAAAACTACAAAAAACATTTTATTAGTTGTTTTGTTTGTTTGTCTTCCTGCTAATCTACTAAAATCTTTTATTAAAACATAGTGTTCGCAAAGCTTGTGAGCCTCTGGTGAAGCATCGTTATTGTTTTGTTCAATTCGTAACAAATTAATATGACAAGATGGTCTTTCAATCTTCGTTATTCTGTCTGCTCTGATGGTTTGGTTCTCATCTTCAACATAAACATTAACTGATATAGATTTGTTATTGATTTCTTCAAAATGGTCTATGTCATCATTGGATGCTGGAAAATTTACACCGTCCCATTGAATTAGACTTTCAGTAGTTATTAATTTCTTGTAGTGTCTCATATGTTGTGGATGGTCTTTCTTGAAGACTTCATAAAATTTACATAAAACACAATATTTAAAACATAATTCATCATCATTTTGAATGTTGATACATGCTTTTTTCTTTGAAATCCATTCTGGTAGTTCCATATATCTTCCTGCTCTGTTCGGATTGTATTTGTCGTAGTGGATGGTGATTTTGTTAATCTTATTAATCTTCAATCCTGAATGTTTCAAAGGTGAGTTTTCAACTTGTAGTTCAATATCTTTAGGCATATTTTCCAATGCTTTTTTCAAGTCTCCTACATTCAAAATGTTGTATCTCCTACTCCTCATATCGTGTTTTATTTGTATATTTTCCTCAGTTGGTTCGTCTTCTCCATCATCATCATCTTGCTGGTTAACTTTATCAAACAGAACCTCAACATCAATCAGTAGTTTCATTGACTTTGCTTGTTGTAAAAACTCGGTTAGTTTCTTTTCTTGCCATAAAAGATATGTTAATCCTTTGTATCCCTTGAATGGTATGTTGGATATTGAATATGTGTTGGCGTACCCTTCCAATGCCGAAAATGTCTCTGATGTTTTTGCTCCTATTTTTAATCTGTATTTCTGGATTGTTTTAATTCCTCTCATTGTGTTTGATGCTTTTTTTAGAAGATGAAATCGTTTGAAACCTTGTGTGTTGCTGACTTGATTGAGTTTGTTTTGAAGTGATGAGGATAATGGTTTGTCTTTGTTGTAATAGTATTCTTTGTTGTTGATGATTAGTTTTTTCAATGGTTTGTTATTCTTCCCTGTTTTTATTTGACCTTCATTATTGGATAATAGATATTCAATTACTGAGCCCGTGCTGTATTCCCCTGCCATTTCTCTATACTATATAAGGTATTTTCTCTTTAAGTCTTTTTTGGGGGCGGGTTTGGGGGTGGGTCTGGGTTTGAGGTTGTAGGTGACCTTTCACGGATTTCTGTGAATGAATGTGTTTTTTTCACGGGTTTCTGTGAAATGATTTCACGGGTTTCCGTGAATGAATGTGTTTTTTTTCACGGGTTTCCGTGAATGGTCAAGATTGCTCTTTAAATCTTACATAAGGGCACAATTTGCACCTTTGATGTGTCCCCAGAAAGCTTAAAAATTGTCTGAAACCCGAACCTTGAAAATGATGAAATCTTAGACTGTTTCATAATGAAGAAATTGTAAAAAATGTTGAGAAATTTATCTAGATTTAAAGGTTTGAGGGCATAAGATAATAGAAGTAATGGAAGGCAATCTCCAACAGGAGATTAAACAATGCTCACGCTGTAAGAAGTCCAAAGATGTAAGCGAATTCATAGAAGGTAGGGCATCTTGTAATAAATGCTTGAACTATAAACAACAATATAGGGAAACACATAGAGAAAGGGAACGGCAACAATCTAAGGCATACTATGAAACAAACCGTGAAGAAATATTAGAAGTTAGAAAGCAATACCGAGAACAAAACAAAGACAAAATACAAGAACAGGGCAAACATTACAGAGAAAGAAAGAAGGAACAAATCAAACAAGCAAAGAAAGATTATTATGACAATAATAGAGATGTTATTTTAGAAAAACAAAGGGAAAGGTTTAAGGCAAAAATTGAATGTCCTGTTTGTAAAACTGAGTTTGTAGCACATCAGAAGTCAAGACACGAAGAAACAAATAAACATAAGAAGAACCTAAATAAAGAAAATGAAGCAATGCAATGAGCAGATTGTGAATATTAATATATTATAATATTTTCAATTATCATTTTTTATAACCTTATTCAATAGTTTGGTCATTACCCCTCACATTAACATTTTCCGCGAATTCTACTATTAACCTTAATGAGAAAACAGAACAGGAGCGAAGATAGGTTGAAATTCAATCTTGGAAAAATTCCCTGAAATTGAAAATTCCCCACCCTACAATCAATCTTATAATAATTTTTCCCCCCCCCCCCAAAAAACCTACGTAATAGACGTCGGGCGGGGGGGGGTTAGGGGGGGGTTATCCTCTATCCTCTAGTAAGTATCCGACACGCCGAGCAATGTCGGCGGACTTACACTGGATGACAATCCAAGACTACAGCGCGCCAAAGGAGAACAGAGATGGCCTGTTCTTCCTACAAGCAGAAGTCGCAACACTGCCAAGAGGAGCAAAGCTACAGATACACAGCACACAGCAAGGACAGATTGGCATGATAGCACCGACCACAACGTTTACACCACAAGGTCCTGCAGACACAGGTTATGCAGGAGACTACTGGCAGTTCAGCGCACAAGGTGAACTTGTCAGAGTACACAGACAATACAGGAAGACACTCTTCACACCATCAAGAACACAGTGTCCAGTCCCAGCAGAACAACTTAAGGACTACAGAAGAATCAGATCCAAGGATGGCGCAACGAACACGTTTGAGGACAAGTACCAAATAGCAGATGCTCCAATCAAAGCACAACAGCAAATGTGGAAAGGAGAAACAGCATCCAGGATCAAGAAAGGCGCAGCAACAACAGAGACACCGCAGCAAGAGTTTGCAACAAGACACAGCCAAAAAGCACGCCGCAGAAAGTTACACCGCAAGTAATTCAGCGCAATCCACGCACACGACTGAGAGAGAAACAACGGCGCAGGACACAGCAGCACCACACCACCAAAGGTGCAGCTGGACAACTACCGCATCCTGCAGAAGTACATCATGGAGGAGACTACTGGCACAGAGAAGGCCCATACTGGAAGAGAGTACACGTCAAGCCACACACACAGCATTTTACACACCAGAGCAGACACATGACGGGCCAGACATTAAGCGACTTACACCTTGCAAACAGACCAAGGTACAACCGGCAGGAGGACGCGCAACACAAGATTGGAGAAGATGAATGGACAACACAGCAAGCAAAGACATCGGACAAGCCTTGGACAGGATGGCTGGCTTTGTTATCATTGCTCGGGCACATGTTGTGCTGCAGCAACAAACCGGTTCAAAGGTGGCCTAAAGCGATCGCACCTGCTTCGCCATGCCGAAATCCAAGTGGTTTCCAAAGTTCAAGAAGGACATGGTTGCTCCAAACTGTGGGTACATATAGATTTATGTAGCCGCTTTGGGTCAATTTCAGGTGCTCTTGCAAAAAAGAGAGAACATCTCGGCAAGGAGCTTCCACGGGCGGATGGCAAGGTTTTTGTGATCACAGGCACCACTTCGGGCACAGGTTTCGTTGCGGCATGGGTCGTGGCAGAGCTGGGCGGAGAGGTCCTTCTGCTGAACCGACCGTCTCAGCGTGTGACCGACTCCATGGAGAGCCTAAAGGAGATCGTCCCAGATGGAAAGTTCAGCAACTGGTTGGCGGTTTCAGACGGGCTATGATACAGTGTGTTTCACCTTTAGTTCTACTTGCCACCCAATAGGATTTGAGAGTATTTTCTTCTTTTCTCTTAATTCTCTCATGTTATGTATTCAAATTTGGGGGAGGGGGATGGGCAACATCGCTGCCAGGCAACATCGCTTGCGACTTGCAGGATTTCGAGAGTGTCCGCAAAGCGGCCGCTGAGATCAAATCGCAGTACTCAAAGATCTACTGCCTCGCGAACAATGCAGGTATCATGGCAACGCCAGACAAAGCAACAAAGGTGGGGTTGACAAATCCAAGCTATGATGCCGGTAATGAAACGTGGCAATATGTGGCAAACGACAATCCATGTTTAGACGATTTTCTCTTTAAAACCTGATTTTAACTCTCTATTTAGATCTGGTTGGGAGCAACCCCGAAGGATGGCTATGACACCCAGATGCAGACCAACCACTTGTCTCATTTCCTGCTCACAGCAGAGCTTTTCCCATTGTTGGAGGCGGAGGCAGAGCAAACTGGAGACGCTCGGATTGTGAACCATTCCAGCCTTGGCCGCCTTCACACCGTGAACAAAGGCTTGGAGGAAAAGTACTTCGGGAAAAATGGTGGCAATTTGGGCGGGGATTCCATCAAGTTGATGGGTGGAGCTTGCTATCATCGCTACTTCCAGACCAAGTTGGCCAACTCGGTCTTCACTTATGCCCTGCATGAGAAGTTGAAGGTGCGCAACTCCAAGGTCCGCTCTCTTTGCGCACACCCCGGTGGATCGATGACGAACCTTGCCAATGGTTTGAAGCATGGCTGCTGCACGGACTGCTGCCTTAGCTGTCTCTTGGCTCACTTTGCGGTTCTGGTTTAATGGGGGATGTCCGTGAGAACAACAACAAAAATGGGCACATGGGGCGCGTTAGCCACCAATGGATCATTTGACGGATAATGGGCGATGCTCCATTAAACTTGATTCTCCATAAATCTTGAAGAACCTTTCAGACAAGCGCAATGCGAAGAAAGCAACACATCTCAGAGATCTTTGACAACCGGAAATCATCTGTGACAACCGGTTCACATGGACCGAGGTCTCATGCCGAGCTTACTCCAATCACCCGAAGATGGGAGCATGGGGCTCGTCAAGTGTATGGTGGCTACAGATGCTCAGAGTGGCGTGCTCTACGGCCCCAAGAATTCTGGTGCAACAGGTCCCGCTGTGCCGAATCCACCCAAACCCTGTGAGACCGACCCCAGAGCGATCGAAATGCTGTGGAGGACCAGTGAAGAAGCCACAGGTGTCAAGTTTGAGGTATGAGCGGGATAGAATACACTTTCCCCAAATTCGCCATGTCAAAGGCTCACCGGCGGACATCGAAGTTTGCAATTGATCCGAGACGAGAAAGTCCTGGGCCCCTTGCAAGTAAGAAAGTGCCAGTTTTTTTGTCTTCAAAGATTCGCGAAAGCAAAACCCGCACCGCGAAAGTGCTGGGAAGGCGATCGCGAAAGTGAGACAGCTATTTGATCTTTTTTGACGTGGATCAATTTGCAGTCTGTCGCTTCCCTTGCAGCATGCCCCGCTGATGTATTTTCTCGCTTAATGTACTGAGCAAAGAGTCCGAGAAATCTGCGAGTCAGACGGAAAAGAGTACCAATCAATAGTAACAACACCACAATTTGTTTTTCTGGCATCATGGATTAGGACTTTCCCTGTCATCAGAGTCAACACAGCCAAGGCCGGACTTTCGGCATGACAGGTGTGCATCAACGTGTATAACAATGAACAAATACAGGCTGGTAGAGGTTCGGGTTCCATACTATGCCGCTTTTGCATTCTGAAGTGATAGTTCTTGTATATCTACAATACATGGTGTATGTTTATAGAGTTTACATCTACACCCGCACTTGTGGATTGTTTGGCGCAGATTCAGCGCCACTGATCTAGAGTTGACAAACTTTACCATGCTCTTAATCTTTCTTCGCTTGAAGCATACAGCTCGTATTGTTTGAATAGTTTGGCCTTACCACTTGGTGCCCTCATTGCTGTTTCTTGAAGAACCTTTTTACTATGCATCCCGCAACGCCTCCTGCATCTTCTGGAGGTCCTAGTCTCCACAATATGGTTGTTTGCGTATTGCATCCCAAGCATTACATAGCATTATGGTTACTTCTAAATCGCGTCTCACATTTCGTACAGAGGCGGGTTGCCCGAATCGCCTGGTCCAAACGCAAGGTAGCAAACTCCTGTGAAGAGTGAGCTGGCATTTGGCTCCAGATTGAAGTGCTAGCAGACTTGAACACAAGTCTACAGTTTGAGGCTGAGATTTCCATGTTTCGTGAAGGAAGTGAAGGCCGAGCGCACGACGGTGGCAGATCGAAATGGGCAGACCATGCCAGTGACTCCTGTCTCTCTTTTTTGTGTTTTGTTTTCCTCGTGTCGCGATGCGATGCCCGAGCCTGGCTCTCGGCTGGCCGTGGCTTCGGGCCTGCGCATCGGTGGCACCGCGCGCAAGGCGCGGGGACATTGGGCGACGCAAGGGGGGGGCGGCTGAACTCTGCAGGTAGAGCTCGGGTTGCTGCGAAGTTTCCTCCTGGGCGAGCTGACGGAGGACTTCCCGCACCGCTTTTTCCCATCGGAAAGCAAACACACTGCCAGGAGGTACCGGTTGACCGGCTCATCGTGGCAGGAGGTGCGGACGGTTTGGCAAAGTGTGCCGACCTGGCACGCCGCGGTTTTGAGCAGGTGTGCATGCGGACAAACATGCAGAGATGGAATGCCGTTGGCACCTCAGGGCTGCAACACATGAGCTCCACACGAGCTCGGTTCTGCACGGGAACTCCCATGTTCCCCCAGGAAGCTTCATTTGTATGAGTTGGCCATCGTGCATCTCGCAGCTTTTGCCCTAGCAGAGCAAGACATGCAGATTGCTCCAGACCAACTGAACTGAGTTGAAGAGGCTCCAAGCGTAGCCTGCAACATTTCGGCATTCCCGCAATATATTTCACTTCTCGATTTTATGTCTCTATCCAGCACCGCGAGCACTATCGCTTGAAGTTACAGATAATCTAAGACAGCTGATACTGAATGTTGCAATGACGGAGTTCAAGAACGAGCTCAACCAGTTTTTGCAAAAGCCGCTCACTTGCACTTGCAACCGGGACACGTGATTTCTTGACACGTTTGCATGTTTGGATGATTCAGTGCCGTGCTTATGTAAGGCACTGCAAAAGACCACTTGCAAAGAATGACATTGTGTACACTACCAGTCACTTGGTGCAATCGAAAACAAATGCCAAACACGCGCAGTTTGTATTTCGTCACGCACCTGACTTGCGCAGGCAAGTATGGGATGCAATTCCAGGCGGGAAGGGACTGATCCGCTCCGAATGCAAGCGGGGATTCCGCCAGGCCATCGTGAAGCTCAATTGCCTGACGGGCCAGGAATACGCGGGACACCTTTGCAACGACCTCAAGGCGTCGGGTTTTGCTTCCGCAAAGGTCCGACCTCTTTTTACCTCCGCTCGGAGTGAAACCCTGGGAGCCCCTCTCGCAGGCCGCGGAGAAGTCTGCGGCCCAGCAAGCCCTTCAGGCGAACGCCGAGCTGGTGGAGGCGGGGTCAAGGCAGGGGCAGCTCCGCCCGGAGTGATTCATGGCATGAAGTTACGAGGCAGATCACCAGGGTTCGCTATCCCGATTCAGATTGACAGCAGTCAGCGTGTTTGCATTTGCACGAAGGCTCATGGTGCCATACTTCGTTTGAGTATGTTCGGGCCAGTTTTCACGTTTGCTTCCGCAGGCCACGAAGAACGCGCCGACTGAGAAGAAGCGGCTGGCTGCTCCAAAAACGCTGACGCCAGAGGCCCTGAGAGCGGCAAGTCCGAGTTCTGTTTGTCTCATTCTCTCTTGGGCCTCTCTTGGGCCTCTCTTGGGTCTTTCGGGCACTTTGCAACTGTTGTTTTTGGCAGTGTGTCCAAATCGCCAGGAGCGTGCCGCGAAGAAGGCAAGGCAAGAGTCAGGCGATAACCCGGCGATCACACCCAAAACGGAGCTGAACAGCCTATGCATGAGCTCCGGTGGCAGTTGCGCTCTGTTTGTAAACAATCATAGACAGGCGATGTGAAAAGTTGGAACAGACTATGAATTCTAGATAGATTTGAAAGTGTTCATGGATTCCAAGCTGAGGAGAATTGTTGGGCGCTTCCTGAAGAAGGGCGAGACGGTGCGCCTGCCAGTGTGGTGGATCCATACTGAGATCTGGAACGGATATTCAGAATGAGCTGCAAAGGAAATGACATGGCGCACAGTTGCCAGAAGCGAAGCCTGTTGCGCAAACGTTGGGGGACGAACATCCGTGGCTCTCGCAGGTCTACATGTGCAACAAGATCGGCTCCCAATACCAAGCCACGGCGGGCTTCCAAGCTTCGTATTGCCCGAGTCTTTTCCGGCGTGTTGTATTTGCTTTTTCTGGGCCCGAATCCAAGCGCAGTTGCTGAGTTCAGTTCTGCCTGGCGAGCAGATCCCACGCGAAGCCGTTGGACGCAGGTTCAGATCACCAGCCTGCCAGACGAGTGGGGCCAGCGGGCCTGGGCTGGGCATCTGTGCGCCAACAAGCAGAAGGCGCGTTAGGGCCGGACATCGCATTGGACACGCGCTGCCCTCGTCAGGCTGAGCAAAGTGCGGCCGAGATTGCGCTGAAAGACGTGAAGGGCACACGCCTTGATGGCGTAATAGGTGTTGATGTGTGCGTGCATTTCAAGCACTCTTGTTTCATGGCTTCCTTCTGATACCGGGCAACTGGTCACGGATACCGGTCTGGTGTGACGCATTCCCTTTAGTCGTTCGCTTTGATGGATTTCGGCAACTAAGAAGACCCGCAGCTGCAAGAGCTCGCGTCCCAGTCCAAGGGCGCCGGCCTGAAACTGAGTGAGCGGAATGAGCGGAATGAGCGGAATGAGCGGAATGAGCGGAATGAGAATGCATAAGACTAGGCTGTGCACAGTGCTTCGCTTCGATGACTGGCCGAACACGTGTCTCCGTGCGCAGGCAAGGGCAAGGGCAAGTGGAGTGCGGCGGCCATGTGGGAGATGATGAGCCCCGCGTCCGCGTTTCTGCGTTGCAGTGCAACGTCTCCGCGCAGCGTGGCTCTGGCCCAGGCAACTGGTGGTCCTGGAGCAACCAGCGTGAGAGGATCTCGGAGGATGACATGATCGGAGAGGTCCTCGAGTGGAAAGGAGCACGGGAGCACGCACAAAGCTCGAGAATTGTTGAGGTTGACATTTTCCGTGACTTGGTGTGTGCGCGGGTGTGTGTGTCTGTGTGTGTGTGTGTTGGTGTTTGCTTGCTTTTCCGTGGCTTGCTTGCTGGAATCGGAGCTCAGGACATTACGGCTGGCTGAAGACTGACACCGAGATCGAGCACGAGGCCAAGGCCATGCGCGGGGGAAAGATCTACGTGAACCGGAGCCCTGGAAATCAAGCTGTGGGAGGGAGCCAGGGAGCAACTTTGCTCTGCTTTTGCTCTGCTTTTAAGCAATGACCGGTTGCTGACCGGTTTTTGCGATGACGTGTTTGAGGCGTACTTGCGCCTTGCGCTGAGGAAAGACATAGAGGGTGGCCCAGAAACCGTCGCTGAAGGACAGAAAGTCAAGGGCCCAAGTTTTCGCGGTTGCCTTGTTTGTGGCGCACGTTGCTTCAAGCCGAGGTGAAATTCAAGCTGTACGTCGATGGGAACGGACTGGGCGCTGAGGAGGCATCCTTGGTTTGACCGATGGTCAATCCTGGTAGGACTTTGGTCAGGGTTGAGAAAAGCCAGGATGAACCGACCCGAGGCATGACTGTTGAATCACAGCTTCCATTTCTGGGATGCTGGATCCACCTCACACTCGCCTCGTGCCGATAGCTTGACCAAACTGACGTGTCACCGCTGTGCATAGCGTGGATGTGCTCCACTGGTGCTATAAGATTGAAAGACTCCACTCGCAGCTCGCTTATTTGGGAAAAGCCTCCGGCGCTTGCACTGCCAGGCATGTGATACCGGCTGCGTTGAGTCTGCAAATGCTGCAGAACCGAGCAGCACTCGAGGCGAAGGTCGCCTAAAGAGAAGCTGGCTTGCTGGCGGTGGGGTGCCCTGGCTTGTTTGGCTTTGAAGCGCCGAAAGCTTATGGTTTGCCTCGCTTGCCTGGTGTTTGCTCCAGCCCCAACTCAATGGCATTTGGCAGTGTGGCAGCAGTGCAGCTTTTGGTAGCTTTCCCTTTCAATCCTTCGAGCCTTTCGGCAGGTGCAGCGACCAGTCGCTGCCGCCGCGGAAGAGGCAGACCTCTTCCTGGCACCGCTCAGCTGCCGCATGCGGCGCCAGCCTGAGACGGTCCAACGGTCCCCGATGCCATCTGCCAACATCTGCCAACATCTGTTGCAACACGAGTCATTCGTCATTCACGAGGCTATGCCTTCAAAGTGGCGAAGGCCTTCGAGGCGTTTCTTCGAAACGGCGTTCGGGGGGCCGGAGGTGATTGCGGGGTGTCCGCGATGCTGCCGCAGCCCGCCATGCCCCGAGCCATCTTCCCCCGCTGCAGGCGACTCGACAAAGTTTACTACCAGCTCAATTCTTTCACTCGCCTCAAGGTGCAATTTGGAGCTCTGGTCGAACCCTGCCAGCCAAGTCATCTCGAAGGTGCAGGCCGCGGTCCTGAAGTGGAAAGAGAAAACGCGCTCGCTCGGTCACAGTGTTCACAGGTGGTGGGCCACGCTGGTCAGCCCCTCGCCCTTGCCCTCCGCGAAGCCGCGCGTCTTGAGCTCAGAGAGGCCAAAGAAGCAGAGAGAGAGAGACACAGAGAGCCAAGAGAGAGAGAGAGAGAGCGAGAGAGCGAGACACAGAGCAAGGCGGTGCGAAACCTCGGTCCGCTGCAGAGATACAGCTGCAATGCTGGCGAGAGGCTCAGGATGCACGTGCCTTCTTTCCAGTGCCGAATGCACATTGCGACCCGAGCTCTGGAATTTGAAGAGCATTGGACTGGAGGCGCGAGCAGTACCTGGCACCTGTGTGGCCAGACTTGCTGGCGCCCAAGGCCTGACCATCGAGGGAGCGGAGAGTGGAGAGCGGAGAGCGAAGCGCGAGAGGCAAGATGCGGATCGAGCGCAAGGCTGGACCATGAGGCACCAGAGCAATGGCCTTGCCTGGGCATGCATGGAAGTCCGCAAAGTCGCTGAGTCACAGGCCGGATCCGTTCAGCATCGAGCTGAGTAGAGAGGCCAGCTTCTCGGGGAAAAGGAGCGGCACAGAGCGGTGAGCGGAGGCAAGCAAAGTCTTGCTCTTCGCCGGCAACTGCAAAGCTCCTCAATGGGCGCGCTGCATGGCATACATCGCATGGTACGCGTGGAATGCTAAGCTGCTAGCACTGCTGGTACAAGTCGCTGGCAAGGAGTTCCTTCCAGCGAGTTCAGAGAGCACAAGGAAACGGCACGAAGAGAAGGACTGGGGGGTGGTTGCTTGGTCAGCGGTTGATCCCAACATTCATAATGAATCTGTGGCGGAAATGGCCTCCACATAGGAAGCACTTGCACTCCGCGACACGGTCGCCTAGGAAACCTATCCCAATTCAGACCGACAGGATGTCCTGGCGATTTGCGTCCCCGACTTTACTGAAGATCCCAGCATTCTGCTCATCAACGAGGATCTGTCCGTTCAGCTCATCAAGTTCCGTTTGGACTAGAGCGACTAGAGCGACTAGAGCGACAAGAGCGACTGGAGCTCGGAGCCACGAGGGCCTGGGCGCGAGGCCGAAGCGGAAGCCCTGAAGGTCAAGGGCTTTCCGGAGATAGGGCGGATGGGAGGATAGGCGCGGATGGGCGCAGATGGGCGCGGATGGGCAAAACAAGCTCGGTGGATGGGAAGGGACCGTGTGACAGTTGGTCGGGTTTGAATCTTTGCGCAGGCAGCTCGCGCGTGACAGGTGAATTTGGGCTCAAGCCGCCGTTTGTGTGGCAGGGAGGGATGACTAAGGGTTGAGGCTATTGCGCCAACCTTAAGTGCAGTCTGCACCTTGTTCCGTCAGTCAGAGATGCCAGATGAATCTTGGGAAGATGCTTGCTGTTTGAGGCGTGGGGTGTTCAACCCCGGACTTTGGTGCTAGGGCCGGAGAAACATGTCGTGGCTTGGCTGGAAGTGGGCATGGACAAGCTTCCTGCTTCGCACCTGCCGCAAGGTCCTATGGAGAGCTGATCCAAGCCCTTCGGGTGCTGAAGAACGTGAAGGCTCGTGGATTTCGTTTTCGGATCGCCATTTGTCAAAATTGGGCAGGAGAAGCGCCACGGGATCAAGACCTTGGCGAGCCTTTGCGCCAACCGAGCCTTCCAGGCGGGCTTCGGGAGGCCGTTCTCGTTGAGAAGCTGCTGCTTCGGCTGCTTCTGTCAGGTTCGTATTGTACAACGAGGAGGATGGCGAACTGCGATCCTCCCGCTGATCATTTCGCTGGACGAGGCACGGCGGGTGAGCCCGGTGCCCCGGTCCCGGATGTGGCCAGGACTGCCGGATGTATGCGGCACTGGCGGTGGCAAACTTGAGCACGTCGGCCGCCACGCACCCGCAGCTGCTGGAGGAGGAAGTGCTGAGGCCCGCAAGGAAATCTGATGTGTAGGGACCCCCTAGCTTCCACACATCCTACTTCCTGATGGGCTTGGAAGGCACACCGTGGCATATTGGGGGAATATTTTGAGTGTCTGAGACCGGGTATGAGGGAGACCAACGTGCAAGGTCTCGAGAGACCAGGTGTGGGGGGAGCTTTGGAGCTCATCAATGTTTCGGTTTGCCTTGCTCCAGGCATTTGGTTCCCATTCTTCAAAGCGAAGAAGTGCAGGAGGCACGCGGAGCAAGGCGTCAAAGACGATTCTGTTGCCTGACACGAGTGCTCCCCCGAAGAGGCCTCAAATGGAAGAACTCTATGTTTTCACTGATTGAATTGCGAGAAGTAGGCCATCGATGTAGTCACCCCTCGATAAGCTGACCTTCATTTGGCTTGTCACAACGCACTTGACCGCCACACCAATCGAATCCCATCGGTGGCTTTTGACTTGCCCTGGCTTCAATTTTCCGAGCAAATCTCTTTGTGACCAAATGCGTGCCATGTATCAGTAATTTGCCGAGGTCATCGCCTACGTGCTGAACGCATTGGGAAATTTTGCCTGCAGCTTTGCCCAGATTAGTTCAATTACGCTGAGTGACAGGTTCACGGTTGACTAGAGGCTAGTGCTTTGCCTGAGAATAAGCAAAGCCCAGAGCCAGGTAGCAATATCATGTGGCATGAGCTCCAGCAAATGAATGCCGCGGATGGCATCCTCACAATTCTGAAGCAAACTCAAAGAGAGGAGATCAGGACTGATATCTGCGGCCTGCGAGAGTTGTTCGTCTTTCGTACGCTCTGAGATTCACTTGCCATCGGTGGCCCAGCTGTTCGCAGCTTGCCCCGTGCACGTTCTCTTGGGGCTCAGCCAGCATGTCCGATGCTCGCAAGGATCAATTGCCTCTTTTGCCTCGCGAATCTCACTGCCGATCCATGGCACCGGAGGTGGATGATGGGCAAGGAGGCCTGGCGCGTCTTCTCTTCTCTGATCTCTGCTTGCCCCGAGCGCGTTTGATCTCGTCAGGTCTACGAGATCATTTGGGGGTACATGCAGGAGTGCCTTTTGAATCGAAGCCTTGGAACTTAGGGAAGAGCTGCGCAGGACCCGAGCTATACCATTATGTCCTACTCTCTGGCCATTCTCCGCGGATTGGCCGTTGAGACAGAGGCCCAGGAGCTGTTTCCATCCATGGGCCGCCGACTCAGCTGGGTCGAGGTCTTTCGGGTCTTGGCAGCTGAACATGCACCGAAGCAATGCTAGGTTTGGTGCCTCTGCTTATCGGCATCTATCACAGTTCTGACCTCAGACCATCTGAGACCCCGAGAACTCAGTCAGACATAGCCAGCCGGCCCGGCCCCCGGCCATCGATTCCATCTTAGGCCAGTGCCCGCAGTCGCTCAAAACTCTCTCTATGGACTTGCTCCTGCATTTCTCCATGTTCAAGCAGAATGCAGGCCGAGACATCGCACTCATCACACCGCGTTCCTTTCAGAATTTCACCTTTTCGGACCGAAGGAACAAGTTCACTCACTGCAGTCCTCATGGCACTCGAGTGGCCAGGCCTGATGATGGAGAAGGAGGTGGCTCAAGTCATCCAGCTTGCGGGAAGGGGCACGGGCCACGTAGAATACGTGGGCGGCTCAGTTGGGAAAACCACCATCGGCATCGTGTTTCTTATTTGAGATTTGAGATATCTTTTTTTGCCAAGACGTGATATCCACAAAGAATCTTCCCGTACTTGTGACGCACACAGGCTGGCTTGAAGTCATAAACTGATGGAACTGCCAGAGGCTCCGAAAGTGCTGATACCTTTTCTGGTGAACGGATGAAGTAGATCATGCAGGAAGCCAGCGACCATCGCGCGCTTGCTTTCTATATAGGTTTGTGGATGTGGTTTGATTGAAGCTACCAGTATTGTCGCCTGCCCGCCATTGCCCATTGTCTTCACTCCACCATCCTCAAGGTGTTCAGGACACAAAAGGAGTTCAAACAATCCCTGCTTGCTGCTTCCGCCCCAATCGCATCTTGAGCGTTTTCACTGGGCACACACCCAGATTCCGATTGGCATTGCCATCATTGCCAACATCTGCGAGAGCGTGGACTTGCATGACCGAATAGCTGCTTCGGCTGCACGTGAGGGCTGCGTATGTCATGGGACCTGAAACTCGCGCTCGCTGTGCTTGAGGTCGAGTCACCTTTGTTCGAAGTTCTCACAGAACACATTCACAACGACAACACCAATGCGGGAAGCCTAGTTTTTGCAGCTCCTTTTGCACTCATACATGGGGGTTGACCTGCAAGCATTTTGAGTGAATCGAGTGAATTGAGGTGCAGACGTGTCTCGGCTGGAGTGATTCATACCTCGTACCCAGACATCACACTCTTGATTTGGGGCATGTCATCCGGGCTGAGGCATGTCATCCGCGCTCTGATGCAGCTGAGCCTGTCACCGAAGTATCACCATGTGATTCTTACAACTGGAGTGACCTGGCATATCTCGCTCTTCTGTCTTCAACGTCATGTAGAAGCTAAGACAATGGTGCTGAGGCGATGGCAAATGTGTGCCCCATCGCTATGACGGAGAGATTGAGCATCGCGATGTCCCAACCTCAGCTGTGCAGCCAGCCTGAAGACTGCAAAGCCACGAAGCTTCAGTGAGCGTTTCCCTTTTGAGGCGCACCAACGGCTTGCAGATGATGGCTGCCGCTTCTTGGCCGATGCGCAGAAGGGCCTTTGCCTCTTGGTTCGGCCCGAGGTGTGCGCCACGCACCCTACGACCCCCACGGCCCCGCGCTCGAAGTCAGCATGAAGAGACCCGACCCAGCGGACTGTGATCCAAGAGCTTGGGGCCGTGCCGTTTTTGTGATGCGCTTGTATGTTAGGCGAGTGACATCATCGACCTCATGTTTTTGCCCGGCGCTTTGCAGCTACTTTCAGTTGAGCAGAACCAAACATAAACGAAAGTCGGCGGACTGAAGGATTTGCAACTCCATGGAGAACATCGACATCCGCCGAGCGGCGGCGCTTGTGATTGCCAACGCCTCCTCGGACCTGGGGAACCTTGCGGCAGCCTCAACTTCCGAGTGATGGTCCCCTGAAAAGCCCTTGCAATCATAGGTGTCTTTTTAGTTTAGTTTGATTAAACATAGATAGCACTGGTTCAGGTGGGGTTTCTTCCATTTACCAGGGCCATCTATTTTTCCATCAGGCCACCTATGCTTGCAATTGGTTAGTCTCATGTTGGCTTCCCACACACAAAACAAGTGCGGCCTCGCTTGAGTCTCGGTCATCCAGTTGCGAGCTTTGGTGGGCACCCGACGTCGCAGCCGGGCTCGGGGCAGCCGGCCTTTCTCCGCCCTGCCGAATCGGCGTGAGCCGCCGCCTGAGTTGGGAAGCAAGCCGCGCATCCGGCACGACCCAAACGACCCCAACGACCCCAACGACCCGAAATCTTGTGGACTGGTCACTTTCCCCCTTGAGAAACCTGGCTCCCTCCCGGCTGAATGCGGCTCGTTGTGCAAAAAACCGGGTGGGACTGGGCCGGATGCTCTCGCGTGATCGCCTCCCTCAGGCATGGAGGATATTGCAGAGCTGGAGATACCTGCCTGCGAGCTCATCAACGAGCGCTGCATTGGCACCGGCGTGACCTCGGAAGTTTATAAGGGCTATTGGACGAGGATCAACACGGCCAGGGCTGGCGAAAGTGTCAAGCTGAGGGACCAGGTGAATAAGAAATGACCTGGTTCAAGAAGACCCGGAATCCTTCATCTACCCTTTCAACCGGTGCAAACAGGACCCTGTTGTGAGACTGGGCAGTCTTTCAGAGTTCCTTGCAAGAAGCTGCTTTCCATTGACAGCTGAGGGAGGTGCAAGAACAGGCCCTCGGATTTGCCCAGGCTGGTGCCATGTCAACCAAGGAGTCCAGAAGTTCTGGGGGAACAACTTCCAGCCCCCCCTCCGACTCCCTTTCCCTCCCTTTCGCTGCTTGCTTCTTTGATTCGAGGTGGTGGCCATAAAGCAGATCACGGAGCGCACGGCTATCCGAGAAGATGAGCAGTTGGCCTTTGCCAGGGAGATGAAGGTCCTGACCAAGGTGCAGCACGAGAACCTGGTGAGGCTTTACGGTGTCTGTGGCTCGGTGCGAATGTATAGCTCAGCGCCCTGTTTAATTTCTCCCCATCCTTCCTTCTCACCGTCTTTTGGTTTGGTCTTCACCCCGTCTTTATGTGGGGCAAAGCGAAACGCGACAGGCATGGACTCGCCATTGCGGATCGTCACGGAGTTCTGTGAGGGAGGGGCCTGCTTCGAGCTGCTGCACAATGCGGAAGACGTTGACCTGATCTTCCCCCAGCAGATCAAGATGTGCAACTCCACTTACGAGAGGAACTGGCAAACTTGCTCCATGTTTGGTTGAGGGCGGGTCGTCTCGGGGGCTGGGGTGCGTTTATCAGATTCCTGGGGGCGTTCTTGCAGCACAGCTATTTACATTTACAGTCTGTTGATTGTGTGGCATGCAAGTGTAGTTTATTCCAATGGAAACTCGAGTTGAACTATGTTCCCATAATGTGTGTTTACATGTCAGCTGAGTTGTAAGTATTTTCGATTGGAAAGAACATACTATGTAAATTATCAATTCAAACAGAATTATTCTAATTCAAAATTATGTTATGAGACATAAGCTGTGATTGGATACATTCCTTATCAAATTGTGCATAAACTCTATGTTATTGTAATGTTCTAATGGGCAAGGATTTACATCTAAATTCTAACAAGATGCTGTCCAGTAGGATTCTGATCAGGTGTTTCCTTATTGAGTCCTATTTAATTCCTGTTCAAATTCAAGCTGAATTTTGGAGAGCGGCCGTTGGTGGAGATGTGAACTGAGTGCGAAAACACGCTACAAAACACTGAGTTTTACAGCACACGCTACAATACACGGTGTTTTACAGTGTTTTCTGACCATGGTAGTGCTGGGGCTAGTGAACCAAAGTCACACGATTTTAGGATCTCTGAACTATTTCCTTCTGAAATCTACTCAACATCTTGACCAAGTTCTATCCCATGTCTATCTGAAATGAACTGGAACTTTTTAAGGACAGGCTCCAATCAAATTGAATATTTCAGCTTAGATTTGAAATTATGAATATTATATTTCAACATACATGTTACATGGAAATTCCTTTCCAATAGAACTGTCCTTACAAATCAGTAAACATCTAAACAACATTTTTCAAGCATTCTCTTTGGGTCGACTGAACCCATCTCAATCAAAGCTAGAGAATCTGTTCGATGTCTACGGCTGGCTTGAATGCAGAGCTGGCTACGAAAGTCACAGAGCTGAAGGCATTCTGTTGCAGACGAGGATGCTGAGAAAAATACAAGAAACCTCGAGTTTTGCAAACAAACAAACAAACAAACAAACAAACAAACAAAATTGCAGGCCCTATGTCCCCAAGCTTGGACTGCCCAGCCATAGGGCCTGCATTTTTTAAAAAGCAATTTCTGTCGTTTTTTGATCAACGCAGCCCAGGAATCTGAAAAAGAAAGCAGTTCACGGGGCGTCCCTTCTGTTTTGGTTTGGGGCGAGCATGTGGGCCCACTTCACATCCTATACGGAAGGCACTTTTTTAAAGTCATGTGTAGTTCCTTTGAACCTGTACATGGACGCTTGGCTGATTCCACAACGCAGGAAACGGTGATGACCTGGGGGGAAGTGGGAAGTTCAAGCCAAAAGGCCAAGAAGCCAAGAGGCCAAGCGGCCAAGCGGCCAAGAGGCCAAGCTGTGATCTGAGGCAAGGACGTGGCGGCTGCAATGTGCTACCTGCACACCTTCGAGCCCATGATCATCCACCGAGACCTGAAGAGCCTGAACCTGCTACTGGACAAGCCGGTGCTGGGCCCGCAGGCTCCGGCTGGATGTCCAAACGCAAAAAAAGCAAAAACAAGCCAGCAAACAAGCAAACAAAGCAAGCAAACAAAGCAAGCAAAGGCAAGCAAAAAGCAATGTGCTCTGCTGCACACGGCAGAGATGCCGCGCGGCTGGGCCCAGGATCTGCCCTTGGTGAAGGTCTGCGACTTCGGTGTGGCCAAGCTGCAGGCGCCAGAGGGCCAGTGGGGCCAGATGACGGCGCAGGCGGGCACCAAGCACTGGATGGCCCCGGAGATGTGGACCTCCTCGAGGTACGACGAGAAGGTGGACGTCTTCTCCTACGCCATGGTGCTGTGGCTAGTTGTAGCTGTGGCTAGTTGTGGCGAGTTGTGGCGAGTTGTGGCGAGTTGTGGCTAAGGGAGGCTTTTGTGATTGGGGAAGGCCAGTGTGAGGGATGTGGGCTGAAGAGAGAAATGCTGGGTTTTGGCTGAAGCATTGTCACGCACGTCCTCTGGCCCGCCCTCCCCAAAAGGACCACAGCCACTTCAATATGTAACATAAAGCATGTCGCCGTGGAAGCGAAACCGGAGCAGTACGCGAGGTGATCTACGAGATCATCTGCCGCGAGGTGCCCTTCGAGGAGGAGGAGCCGGCGGACGTGGGGAAGTACACCTTGGCCGGGGTGCGCCCGGACATGGACGCGGTGCCCCCGGACACCCCGCCGGAAATCGTGCCCCGAGCTCCAGAAGAAAGAAGAACAACAAAAACAAGAAGAAACAAAGATGTGGATACAGGTAAGGTCTGCGTTTCACGAAGTGACACAACAAACAGGATTCCAATCAAGCACCATCCCCCCATTTCCCCTCTTGCCGAGTTGAAATTTGAGCTGGGGACGGAAAGAAGAGTTCCGGATTCTCCCAAGAGAGCAACACCTCTCAAGGATTACTTTTTTCCAATTCGATTCGTTCCGAGGTGAGCGTGATGCAGACCTGCTGGGCCCAGGACCCCAGGGACCGGCCCGGCTTCCCCGAGGTGATGCGCATGCTGGCGACGCTGTGAGCGCTGTGAGCGCTGTGACGCTGTCGCTTCGAATGAAGCGGCCAATCGATCGGATCGGCCCCAACCGGCGATGCCCGGGACGGGTTGGGCGCATGGGAGATTATGGGGTCCCAGCCCACCTTAACTCGGAACGTGAACCCTACGCATGCGCAGATCTGGGGTTTTGGGGTGGGCCAAACCCAAACCCTAAAGACCCTACGCACCCGATAAGCTTAAACCCTAAGCCCAACAGGTCCTGGGCGGAACGCATGGGGGTCAAAGGAAGTCAATAGACATATCGTGTCAATGGGAAAACACAATGGAACAAGAAAACAAGAAACCACAAGGGGAAAACGTGGGCGGTGCGTGACGCCGGCGCATCGAGCTGGGATTGGCCATAGGACAGGCGGGCCACTTCAGGTGACACCACTGGGCCTTGACCCAACGGCCTGGCCCAGGGTGACGTGCCGGCCCTCGGCCTCTCAGCCCATGTGGATCATGTCGAGATTCCACCGTGTTTCATGTCTTTCATGTCTTTCATGAAGTGGCCCGCAAGTTTTAAGATGAACAATCCGCGCGATGCAGCCTGCTTCCCGCTTGAGCATCGCTTTAGGCCCGGGCAGAGCTCGAGCCGAAACGGCCTCGTCCCTCGAGCTAGGCTTGCTTCAAAAGCAAGCCTAGCAGCTAGCGTTAGAAAGTGCTTGGACACGAGCAAAGTTGTTGCACCGGATGAGCCCATGGGTGGCAACATGTGGCAACGCTGAGGCCAATCTTGCGCACAAGCCGTACCTGGAGGCTTTGAGCATTGCGCCTTGTCACGTCATCACTTTGCTGATTTTATTTCGGACTTTGTGGCCTTGTGGGAACAAGGAATATGCTCTGCTGAGGCGGTCTCCAAATCTCAGGACTCCGTGTTGGTGGACTACTTGATGCAGTTCTTTCACAACATCGCCTCTCGTTTGTATGGCATTTCTGTCCACTCGCAGAAAGCATGGCACGGCAAGAGCCGAGGTGAAGCTTGATGGAAAGTCCGGAAGCGGCTTAGATGCAATCAGAGCCGACGGTTGAGATGTGTTGGCTGAATTTCAAGGTATGCTGATGGCGTGCGGCTTTCAGCGGCATATCTTCAACTATGCACCAGCCTCAGTCTCTGCATCTGGCACACATGCTGTGTTTCCACGTCAGGAACGGCTGGAATCCTTGTCGATCGTGTCGGCCATCTACCTCTGTGACCTTTGCCGCCAAGTGGCCAACACGGACGCGGTGGTCCGCGCCACCCTATTGGAGGAGAGCACTTTGAGTTTTGCAGGAAAAGCCTGGGCTAAGCATGTGGGATGCAGGGAAGGGAGTGCTTCGATTGTGGCAGGAGATGATTTTCTCTGTGCTCACCGATGCCTGGGTGGTATATTTGGAGACCTGGGCCGCAGTTCGGCTGTCTGGCCCGACATGGCCCGACTTCCCAAAGACGCCAGGAGTGTTTGCGAAAAGAAACGGAAGGCACGGAGTCGCACGGAGTCGCACGGAGTCGCACGGAGTGCAAATGAGGAAGATCCCCGGCTGGCGCCCCATCTGGCGCTGATGTGCTCGGCTTTCTGCTACCACGGAGATGCCCACCAGGAGTTTGTGCTTCAAGGACCGCCAAGAATTCCTCGGGCAAAGCACGTTTGGGACAACTCTCGGCCTTTGGGAGGCTTTGGGTCTTTGAAGATCACCTGTCGGAACAGGGCCAAAGGCTTCTTTTGTTGCGACATTCTTTAGAGTTTAGAGGGGTCAGGAAAGGAAAGCCAGGAGGGGTGCGCTTGGTGATCCAAATGTACAGCAAGTCCAAGGCGGGATGGGCCGATATGGGCCGATATTTTATCCTACACCTCGGCTTGTGAAGTGTTCCTGAAGCTGGCAACGATTGGAGCTCCGAATTCACAGGTGGAGCACGTGCGGCTCTGTTGCCTGCTCTGCCTGCTGTACCTGGCCGAGTCTGGCTCCTCCCAAAGGAGCATTGCACAAGAGAAGGCGAAAAAAGGAAAACCAAACCTCGTTCGGGTGTTGGCGAAGTGACATCGGTGAAATCCGTGAAGTGATGTATCGAATCGCGCAGGGCGTCAAGATGCTACTCACGGCCTGCGAGAACGAGACCCACATCGACTTGATCGTGAACTCGCTGAAGGCCGCGCCGATGTCCGTGTTGGGAGGGTTGGGACGCTTTGGATGCGAATCCCGTTGCATGAAAAGGGACTTCTGCTTGAGACATGATCCCTTTGGATGCGCTTGGTCATTCTTGGGGCGTTGCCCAAGGCGCTGATCCCCTTCGCTTGCTCCGACGAGTTCCGGCCGCAGCTGGGGATGGACGGGGCCCTGGACACGTTCTCGGCCTTCATGTTCTCCGACCAACTGCAGCTGCAGCAGTTGGGCATCTACCTGCTGCAGAACCTCCTGGAGACCTGGGCTTTTTTTAACAACCGTGTTTGGAGACCCTTTTGCTGTTTTGCCTGAGGGCGCATTGGCTCGTTGACGGACATCGCATTGGCTCAGGAGTTCCGAGAGAACCGGCGCATCTTCCTGGGGGTTTCGGAGGAGAGGAAGTGCGAGGAGGACTACCTGGAGAGCCTCCTGCGGCTCCTGCCCCGGGTGTCCACCGGTCAGCCGCAGCGCATCAAGGCCATGAAGAAGGGCAAAGAGAAGAACGACCCGGAGGCGAATCGAAGAAAAAAGCGAAGAAAACGCGCAAGCAGCGCAATAAGTTCACGAAGTGCACCGCAAAAAAAGCGCTTGAAGCCTTCTGCTTCAGCTTTCGCAGCCGCAAAACGCCACAACCCTCCCCCCAGGTGATCCTCACGGACCACGACCCCTTCGTGCTGAGATGCTGCATCCATTGCATCGCTCTGGTGAGCCTGGAGCACAACCTGCCCAGCTTCCAGCGCTTCGTGGATCTAGGCCCTCGAAACATCCCCCCTTGTCCCAAAGCAAAAGAACACACGACTTCCCCTGCGTGCCTACCGCGAGACTGTTGTGAAAGCCGGGTGTTGCGAGGATTCCCTCCGAAAAACGTGAATACATGTCGTCACAGGGGGCCCTAACATGACTTTTGCGTGCCTTGCGTGGCACAAAGTCTTGCAGCCGGTAGGACTGTCTAAGCAGCTACAGCTGAGGATTGACGCTGCTATTTCTGTTCCATGTCACAATGTGCATCCAAGTGAGATCAGTTTGCAAGCCGCTGCCTCTTAGAACAGGTCTTGCGAGTTTCTCTGGGTATGGATAGTATGGATGTGGTGGGTTCACTCAGTGAGGTCTTGACCCAGGATTATTTGCAATCCCGTTTCCGCGAAGCGAGCGAAAACCGCCCGGTACTGGGCTATGCAGGTGCAAAGACTGCGTGGACTGGATGCAATGGCAACAGCAAATTGCTCTGCGTGTCAGAAGCGTCACGCTGCACAAGCAAAGTGGACAACTCAGGTCTTGAGCCAACGGGAGTAGATTGTGGATGGATTTCCAACAGCCGACAAGACGAGAAACACACAGCCGGCCCACGCTCCCTAAAAGCATTTGTCCACCCGCGCAGCAGCATGTTTGCGCGAAGCGCTAATTTGAAACAGTTGGTTTTGGAAAAGTTGCCGGGGGGCGTGTCAACCAAAACATGCGACGAAGAAACATACCAGCGTGGACCCGCCTCCAGACAGCAGCAGAGGGGGAAGAATCGCTGGCAACTTGGTGCAAAACAGAAGCATGGTGATGCATAAGGCGTGAAAGCTACAGGCATCAGTGACGAATGAGATGGCGCCAATGATGATGCAGGCAGTGTGACCCACAAGGATCACGAGGTAGCGCATCGTGGCGATGGCATCGTCGCGACGATGCAAAAGTGCCCTGGCGACGCAGGCACAATCACGGATGCGTCTCGACCACTATAGGTAGCGCTGAGTGTTTGCTTAGTGCTCCAGGCCTAGTGTGAGACGCGCTTCGTGATCTCGCATGTGTTGTGATGCGGGCAGTATCAGAGTGACCAGCCCAGGGAGCATAATGCCCGCGGCGCTGAGCCCTGAACCTCGAGACAGGTTCTGCGCACGTGCCTTGCCAGGCCTCCCAAAGTTGCTCTTCGATCTGTTCTACAGCGAGCAGATCGACAAAAGCTCCGGGGAGGCCGTGGTGCTTTTCTTCGCCAACATCCTGCACAGCGCCAAGCAGATCCAGGCAAAGTCCGAATTCCCTCGCTGGGAGTTTCACGAGACATCTTAAGTTGGTGGCGTTTGCAAGTTTGGGGCGCATGACGCAGACGTCGAACTTGCCAGCATCGGTGCTGTTTTGCATGCCTTGTTCCCGCCATGGCAGGAAGTGCTTCGTTTGACCCCCACTCGACCTTCATTAGTCGGTTTGGGTTGGTGGTGCGAGGATTTGAACCTCCTGGTTCTTGTAGAGGCTAAATGGGACACTGCCCTGAATCATACCACCCCACCGTTTGCTGTGTTATCCCGAACCTTGCTCCAAGCGGGGCGACTGGTACCCCTGTTGGGCATTGTGCTTGTTCGCGTCGAAAGCCAAGCCTGCGGTTCTCATTGCAGCCTTTCAGAATCCTTCTTCCTTTCAGAATCCTTCCATCAGGCTTCTCCTTATATATTCCGCTTCATGTCGAACATCTCCGCCTTGATGGCCTGTTCGCCACACAGCTTGGGACTATTCCCCAGTTGGTTCTTTCCACCTTTGCACTGTCCGCAAAGGCGTATCGCTTATGCCACGCCCCAGAAACCCCAAAGTACTTCAATCACAATGCCCTTCTCCGAGTCACTCTCGACAGTCCAAAGCCTTGGTCTCAGCCGCTTCGGTGACTTCGGTTTACTCCGCGCTCAAAGGCCAGGCCCTGGCCTTGTCGCCAACGTAGTCCAGCTCCTCCAATCAGAGGCGATGCCAAAAGGTTGCGTTGCCTCCAGCCGTGCCTTCTCGAGCTGTCTGCGATGCCTGTAAAAAAGCGGGTGTGACGCTTGTTGTTGGATCGGGGCCGCTGAATTCACCTGCAACTTCTGCAGGTCCTTATATTCCTTGCTCAGGGGCCACTCCAGCTCAGGCGCCTATTATTTCTGTTGCTGAGCTGAAGCGATGTCTCGCCTGCACACACGCACACACACACACGGGCATACACCCATGTCCACCTTAACCTCGGCTCCTCCCATCCTTGGCAGGGGAACCTTCTCCCCCCACATCATATGCCCATCCTTTCTTTGCCCTCAGCTTGCATGCCAGTTACCATTATCTCGTATTGTCAGCTTGACCGCATGAATCTGGACAGCATGTGCCTCAGAAGCGGATTGAGTTTCTCTGCGTGGAGACGCTGATTAGTTTCCAACGAGGCAGATCTTTTGATTTCCCTCCGGCGCTTTCTTTGCAGACTGCCTAGCGCACGATTCCGCAACTCCTTGCCGTTGTCATGGCCAGTTTGGTTCTTCGAGAAATTGCATGCTGGATTGCAAGTTGGCCTTTTTCTGGGCCGCAAATCAGGATTTGAATCTTCAATCCAGAAGGGTTTGGTCGTTGAAAAGCCGAAGAATGAAGTGTTGACTTAGTGCTGGAATGGCTCGGCTGCTAAGCACGCATGAGGTTGAAAGGATAAATGCAGATTTTGAAGCTTCTAAACTCCTCCGATATTACTCTGCTACTACAGCGTTTGCATGGCGACGGGTGCTGGAGAGCTTTTTGAGTCGCGGATGCTGGGCGGTTTTGCTGTTGCCGGGTGCTGTGGGCCGTGCTCTTACAGGTTGCTGGCAAGTGAGACTGAGAGTTCTGGTTGGGAAATGTGCCGTTGCATAGGGTGCTGGTGGAGGGTGTGAGTATTGGGGTCTGTGCTGTTGCGGGATGATGAACTCGCAGTGTTTTACACTCGTTGCACATCTTGCTTGTTGGGCGTCCATGCCGTTTTGTCGTGACTTGTTTTACCTGCACATTGCCAAGCTGCGAAGATGAACATCATGAGCCCCGGATACCTTTTGCCCACCTCATCCGCTTGCCATACGCAGTGGAATCAAGCTGCAAAGCTTCCAATGCAAAAGCCAGCAAGCTTGATATTTTTTTGTTGATAAGCGGGTTGGCCCCCCGGCCCGGATCCGCGATCCGCGATCCAGGCGCAGATCATGAAAGGTGCGGATATCGTGCAGCTGCTGCTGTCCGCCCGGGATATGCTGTTCTCCCCACACACTGTGTCCCGTTGCCTGTCGGCGTTGCTGTGCATCGCCCGGGTGCCGGACTTCAAGCGGGTGGTGCTGAGCCACCTGGATTTACTGATGGCGGACATCAACGCCAACTTGAACGCGGAGGAGCGGGACGAGCACTTTTATCAGATCGCCGCCCTGCAGTGCGCGCTGCTGTCGGAGCTGGCGAGGGCCAGCTACGAGTACCACGAGCGCATGGCCAAGGCGGGCATGGTGGAGGCGCTGTTGGTCTTCATCACGGTGGCCGGCAGAGGCTTGAACGGGGAGGTGTGCATCGAGCTGCTCATGGGCGCCGTCTTCGGCATCGCGGCGCTGGTGGGGTCCCCCACCGGGGGGGACCACTCCATGGCCAGCCTCATCTTCCCGGCCACCCGCATGCAGCTGCTGCTCAGCCTGCTGCGACTGCCCCAGGAGGACATCAACGCGGCCTTCCACTCCGGCACCGTGGGCCTGCGCACGCTGCAGCGGGTCATCTACCCCAACATCACTCCGGAGGAGCTGCATGTGGACCAGATGGATCTACTCAGCTTCCTGGGCAACTGCGCCATTAAGCCCGCCAACTTCATCTACAGGCCCGCATGTAAGACATGCGTCATGCCGAGGCCATGCCGAGGCCTTCAGGGCCTCGTAGTTCTTGTGGAGAGCTCCGGACTGCATGTTCTTGGCTCGCCTCTTTTCCAGCTCTGTTCTCTCGCAGGAACGTGATCCGAACCATGTGCCTTCTCCTGGCGCACCACGAGATGGGGCCCAGGCCGCGTGGGTTCTGGGCAGGGCCCCGAATTCGATGATCTTGTGGCTTGCAGCATGAGCTTCATTGGTGGAGAACAAGTGGTGGGCGTTCTTCAGCAAGCTGCTGGAAAAGCTTTTCAACGGTTGGGATGACCATATTGCAGAGCAGTGCTCAGTGAGTGTCATGCTGGTTTCAAACGGGATCCTCCTAGACTGCACAGTTTGAATTCCAGGAGCAATCCAATGGTGTCTGAGAATGCAGGGCCTCCTTTTTTAAGGGCTTTGCTTGGTTTTCTTGCAAGCTCCCTTCACACCCTAAGCTGGTTCGGCTCCGAACGCGGCGCCGAATCGAAGCGCCAGGGTGCAGCAAGCGATCGCCCCGAGCAACGTGGTGCCCACCTGCCTCTTTGCCATGAAAGGCTGCGAGGACACGTACGTCCAGGCACGTTTTTCCTGTCGGTACAAGCACGCAAGCAAATAGTCGGAACAAAGACACACCCAGACACAAGCACAAGCACGTCACACACCCACACAGCAAAATGCAAACAACAAACTAACAAACACAGACACACAGAGATGTCATGCAGAAGCAGCATAAACACAAGCAGACAAGCACACACACACAGACATGGGCAAACACGTGAACACGGGCACCCGAACGCAAGGTCAAGCCCGCCAGCAGCGTGGAGCTCACAAACAAGCAAACACACAGACACACACACAGACATTCGAACAATCGAACACGCAACATGCAATCTCACACATTGCAAACCCCTCGCGACACACACGCACGCACACACACAGACACAGACACAGACACAGAGACAGAGACAGAGAGAGAGAGAGAAAGAGAGAGAGAGAGAGAGAGAGAGAGACAGAGACAGAGACAGAGACAGAGACAGAGACAGAGACAGAGAGACACACAAACACAGACACAGACACCGACACAGACACACACAGACACAGACACAGACACAGACACAGACACAGACACAGACACAGACCAGACACAGGACACACACCACGCACACAAACGCATGCACACACACAGACAAGAGCACGCAAACACAAGGGCACACAGACTTTTTACATCCTTGTGACAATTGAAGCATTCTTTTCGCAAATGCAGCAGTCGCGACTGCCTTTTTTATCATTGTCAATTTGGTTTCTCTCGTGACACGAGAGAAATCCGAAGGGATGGTGATTGGCAATCACGGCCATGCCTGCCACTTGGCAGGTCTACGGATTTTTGCTGGTTGCAAATTTCAGCCGGGACCGCAGCTTGCTGTACAACTTCCTCAACGAGTCCGCGGTGATCAACGCGCCTTGGGCCTTGTGTCGGCTTGCTGTGTCGTCTATGTGCGGAAATGACAACTTCTGTGATACAACAATAAGGGCTGCCCAAACACTACCCCCCCCACAAAACGGGGGAGATTCCCTTGTATCACAGGGGTAAAACCCCTTGATCCCACCCTGATCCACGCTGGCCAGCCGCGTGCCCTGAGGAGCTGCTGACCACGATCCGGAGGTCCGCGGCCAGCGCTTCTCAGCCGGAGGAGCAGGTCCCGGTGAGGGAGACGCTGGCCACGGTCACGGGCCCTTGGAGCAGCAGCGCCGTGTCCAGGAACCGCCGGGGCCCCAGAGGGGCTCTAAGCGGAGCAAGCGCAGTCGGAGTGGAGTTGCTTGATATGATACTATATATTATATACATTATATATAGGTATATATATATATAGATTGATGACTATATTCGTACATCTACTATGTTGAATATATTTTGACATGTATATTGTGAGCAGCAGTGCCGGGATGCCGGCCCTTGTGTGCTTGGAGTTGTACTCGACCTGCGGTTGGGGCCTCTTCCACGCCGCATGAGGCTACATGCTGGCTATGTCGGCCCTCACAAACTTTGCGGAGCCGCTCGGCAGGGAGCGGCAAAGCGTCAGTCCGAGCCAGCAAGAAACTGTCCTATCTTTATCACATTGTTGTAGGTCTGCCAGATGATTCTTGGACCCTTGAAGCTTGACGTGTTCAGAGACAGCCCGTTTGCCAATCTGAGTTCATTACCGTATCACCTGAGGCCTGAGGGGGTAGTATAATTGTTCAACCACTCACATCAGCCTCACTCACCAGCAGTCCGCATTGATCGTTCGGACTCAGCCGTGTTTTTGGTGTGGTCTCAATCGTTGCGGGATCGGCCCGAGGCGTGTCAAGGAGAAGTTCCGTGGGGACGACGGAGAAATCCCCGTGAATCCTGACATGAAGGCGCGTCAGCTTGTCGGATCCATGCGATTCAGTGACTTGCTTTCGGTCCACATGGTATGGTGAAAGCTACAGCAATCTTTTTTGCCTCGCAGACAAGAGGAAACCAACTTGAGACCAGCTACTTGCAGGATCCCAAGTATGTAAACGAAGGCTTGCCCTGGCGATGCTTGGGAATCCATGAGAAGGGACGCTGGGCACTGGGTTCAGCGGAAAGCTGTGGCTCTTTGGCAAGTTGAGCTTGAACGTCGTGCGGAGCATTGATCCGAGTCTTGACATTGATGGTTGACAGTGCTAGCGGCTCCTGGAACATGTTTCATGGATTTTTGGAGTCCAAGATGGATCTGTTCCATCTTGAGATCCAGCGCAGTCTCTGTGGCCGCGCTGAGCCTCAATCTGTTTTGATCGAGTGACGGCGTCAGGATGACGGCGGTCTGGTCATCTCCAACCGCATCACCCTGAACAAACTGACCTCCACTTGTATGAGGGTGCCTCGGGCTGGGTTGTCGAGCGGCCAAGGCGGTTCCGAGTCTACCACGAATGATTGAAAGCAGAATATGATTCACATCAAATATGACTACAATGACAATTATGCTACAAGTGAAAACAACCGAAGTGGACAAAGTGCCATCTGCAAGTGACATGTGGCTCTGTCAGTTCAAATGACGTGCCAGGAGTTGGACACCATTGGCATGGAGCGGAAGCTCGGAGAGCTTCAGCCCACCGAGGAGTTCATCGCCATGCTGCGCGCTCGGAGCCCCAGACGGGGGGCGAAGGGGTCGCGGAGCCGTCGGACCCGTCGGACCCCGAATCGAAAGTCCCGCTCGCAATCATTTTCGTGGCAAGTGGGCCTGCGGCAATGGCCCCAAGTCCAAGCTTAGTTGCCACGCCTGACGATCCGACTGCAGGTCTTGGTTTGCGCCAACAACTTCCTGGCCAAGGTGGAGCTTGAGGATCCCGGGCGTGGTGGAGAGGCAATGTCACGACTCCACCTTTTGGAGCCAAGCTCCATCTCCATGGGATCGAGTCTGACGCAAAGTGGATGCAGGTGAAGTTGGAAGCTTGGGATGCCGGCACCTCAGTCACCTCAGTGAGAGCCCTGAGAGCCCTGAGCATGAGAGCAGTTCACGAGCCCCGGGTCTTGCCGTCTTGCCCAGACCAGCTATGTGAACTTGCTGGGGGACGACAAGAAAGCCAAGGACAACCTGGCCGCGGTCTCAGCATTTGGGTACAGACACGGACCTTGCCCCAGATATCTTGAAGCTCTGGCTGAGGTGCTGCAACCTCTGCGCCATGACTTCAGGAGATGGCTCTTTGCGCCAGGGTTGCGAGAAATAGGGACCCCATTGTAGAGCCGCTTTTTTTCACGGGGGCCAACATGAATGAAAGACCTCGCATCTTTTTATCTGAAGTTTTGAGGTCCAGAGCCCATTGGTTCTGGATGTGAGTACAGACTTCAAGTTGCGGAGGACTTTGGGGATGCTACACAGCAAGACGCAGGGTATGCTGGAGGCAGGCTTTGAGCGTTGGTTGGCTTGTTACATTCGTATTTCTCTGATCCCTGGCTTGTCCCTCGGCCGATCTCAGCGTTCATCGCCATGAGGTGGTGAAGCTTTGCTTGAACTCCGGGCAGGCTCGCCCTCCAGCGTATCCAGGTAGAGCTACTCGAAGGTTTGTATGGGAGACTGCCAGTCAGAAATATGTGCCGTGACGATTTCTCGCATGGTTCCATGGGTCTTTGGTATGACCGCCGCTCAGATTTGGAACCTAACTGACTTTCTCATTAGACCTTAGACCTTTGCCTCAGCGGGGAAGAGCAACCCGGGTACAGAGCTCCTTCTTTCCCTTGCACCTGAGCGCAGGCATCGTCACTGGTGGCGGCTGTCGTCGAGTGCCTTACCGGCCGAGCTCCAAATCGCAATGTGTTCAGCCGCGTGAGAGGGCGACATATTGCGATCATGAGTGCACATCCATCTTTGAGGCCTCACCTTCCTCAGCCCGCTGAGTGCTCCTGACTCAGCCACGTGACATGTGGCAATGCTTCGGACGAGGGATCTTCCGCTTCACCAACTTGTATTGGAAGGGACCCAGGGTGTTGGACAAATTTTTCGTTGGCCTTCCGCCACTGAGATCCGAGCTCCCTTGGTGGCGTACAAGATCTCTCTTGGCTGCGGTGAGCTAAGATGATGATGGAACCAACCCCGTGAGGCAACCCTGCACACGTGTTTCGAGCTGCAAGGGGTCTGTACGTTCGGATGTGCCTCAGGTCCGGAGTGGCTCCAGCCCAGCCTGATGGCGCCACTTGTGCGCACGGCTCGCCTTGGGAGCCATCCTTTTCCCGCCTTTTCCCCTTTCCCAGCAGCTTCCAGGTGTCGCGTTTTCGGACCGGGATGTGTGGGTGCTACGAGCTGCGCATGAGGCTGATTGCCAACTCCTTGGCCCATCCAGCTCGCATCAAGCAGTTCGACGAGGACGGCTTCTGCTGCTCGCGGCCGCTTCCGTTTGCTTGGACTTTCAGGAAGAGCCCGAGTGCATGCTGCGAGCCCGTTCTGCTGTGGCCTTAGAATCCTTCATCACATCTGGGCACTTCTCCCACTTTCCGCTTCCGCCGAGGACCATCTTTTCCCAATGCTGGCCACCTCGACTTTGGAGATCCGCCAGAAGGTCCTCGGGGCCAGCGGCTCAAGTGAAAGTGCCTCAAATTGGGTTCTTTGTCTCTGCGCTTATCCCTGCGGGTCGTTGAAAACGGTCACCCGAGCTGCTCGCTGTCAGGTCCTGGCCAATGCAGCGGCGCAGGACGAGCTGCTGGCTGCGTCCTAAGTGCACGGAGTCGCGCCCATCTGACGCCGCCTGGAACTGAGGAGTTCATCGTCAACTCCGGGGTCTTCCGCATTTGCAAGTGCTTCGCTCAGAGTGAGTGAGGCGCCATTCCGAAGAGGCAAGCAAGACATTGCCGAGGGCCATTCCGGGCAAGGGATGGTTCGTGGAGCACTTTGCGCTCATGATCGAGCTCACGAGGATGCTCACCAACCTGCCGGGCTCCCAGCGCGGCGAGTCCTGAGTGTCTCGCGTGCCGCGTGTCTCAGGACCTGTCGTCCTGAGACGCATGAAGCCGTGATGACACCAGACACAATGGTCCACGCCTCGGACTGGCCATGCGAATTGCGCCACGCAATTAACGCAACTGGCCATGCGAACCGGCCTTGGCAATCGCAACCGGATCACGCTGAGGCTTTCCTCCGAGATGTTCTGAGACATTGCGCAGTGCTGTTCCACACAGCTGCCCGGCCAGCAACCGCTTGTTGGGTGTTGGGGTGCGTGAGTTCGCCGGGTGGATCGCTTTGGTCGTGGTTTCGTCGATTGGTCTCAGCTCAGCGAACGAGGTAGAGCTGAACAAGGAGAATAAGGAGCTGGCAAGATGATTCAAAGCAAGCGTGCTGCATCAAGTCTTGCAGATTTGCAGGAGGAGGATAAGTTCGATTACTACGAGGCCAGGCAAGGCACGCGCCAAATGCGCCAGAGAAAGAGTTGCTTGATGACGATATCTTTTTACGGCGCTCTGTGCCGGCGACCCCTGATTCACTCTCACAACATCGAAAGCCCGCTGTTCCTACTCCACCCAATGGCATTTCCAAATATGAAGTATTTCGGTCCAGGAGGAAGCCAAAGAGAAATCACAGGGAACTAAAACAAAACCAAAGGGGGAACCAAAAGGAAACAAAAAGAAACAAAAGGGAACCAAAGGGACGCCACAACAAAACCAAAGATGCTTGTTCTTACGAGCTTAGAATTCCATGACCTAGATGTGGTTGATTTCCCCCCGAACGGGAACCCTGGCCCCACCTGCCAATACCCATCGCTTCAGCTTGGCAAACAAGAGCATCTTGACGCAAGACACATCAACACAAAGGGCCATGTCGGCCATGTGCACTTGTAGGAAAAAGCCGTGACTCCCGGGCGCATCGCGAAGTAGAGAACTGTGCCATTAGAAGGCTGCGCACACTTCAGAGAGCCTAGCCATTTGGGGACACCCATTGCGAGCTGCCAACAATTTGGCTTCCCTGTTGGTAGGCCAAACGCCGTTGGTATCATCGGTATCTCTGATGATGACGACAGCGACGATGATGATGATGATGATGATGATGATGATGAGGATGATGATGATGATGATGATGATGATGATGATGATGATGACGATGACGATGACGATGACGATGACGATGATGATGATGATGATGATGATGATGATGATGATGATGATGATGATGATGATGATGATGATGTCATGGTTGCCCATTTTGCCACATTTGGCAGCTTGCCCTTTGTACTCCCCCAAGGAAGAGTGTGTCTTCATATTACCGGATTCCATGCAAAGGTCATGTTTGAGCCTGACGACGCTCCACCTCTCGGCCTGAGGCTGGGTTTGGGTGTGGACTGTCGAGAGCAGCAAGTTGGGTGTTGAGCCAACACTTTCGTCTCCAGGATCCGCTGGGAGTTGCCTCCGCAGCTCACAGAGGCGAGTGGAGCGAATCCGAAGTTTTGGCCTGTTGGGAAGACAAGATTGAAGTGTCGGCTCCAAGTCAGATCTCCGCGTGGGAGGTGCTGCCGAACACGCCTGCGGCGCGGGTGGGCGACGAGCTGCGGCCGGGCGACGAGCTGGTGGAGGCGCGGAAGGGCACGAAAGGGCTCGGTGACTCGGCGGCTGTTGAGGACTCTCGAACTTTCAACACCAAAAAAGGAAGGCAATCGGCGAAGGCTCAAAAGGAGTACGGTGTTGCCCCTTTGGCAGGTGAACGGCATGGACGTCACAGAGCTGGAGCAAGGCTTTGGCCCTTTGTGCCTGTCTTGTGCTGGATGGAATGCTTGGCCTCAATGGTTCTTACTGTGCTCTCTTGGTCCGTTCACATGCAGGCGCTTCTGACAACTAGTAACCATGGATTGCAGCAGATCGACCCGGCATTTGTGGGTGTCCTCATCAGATGTTTACAGGTATGCAATCACACTCATGCAAATCTGTACTCGCCAAGCGTGCGTGTTTGGGCATGGAGATGCGTTGGGGGAGACGTAATATTGGGCGTGCCCCACTCGCGCGCGCGTGCGCGCATTGCACGCTGATGGCAAGGAGGTGCGGCACCTAACCTGCGCTCAAACACGTGGCCGTGCCGGCAGAGCACCACAGAATTGCACGGCCCCTCTCTGTTTATGTTTGGACGGAAGGCAATCACGGCAGGGGCAGCACCAGCGACAACAACAGCTCCGCTTTCCGCTTTTCAATGGGTGATTCTGGGACACCGAGGAAAGGATGTAGCGACACTTTATAAGGTTTGTTTCTTCCATTTACAGCCACGGCGCCGCTCACGTTGACGACGAGGCCAACAATGTGCGACCTGCAGAATGAGCTCCCAAGCCAAAGGCTTGCACACTGCCCCGAAAGCACTGGTAACAAGTGTGAGAGCAAATTTACATATTGAAAAGTGCAGGCACATGGCGCCTGATGTGTCACGACAAGCCACGGACAAATCACGGCAAATCATGCTTGGGGCCAAGCGATGACAAGCACACGCAAATGCGGTGGGGAGCGTGCAAATTTGTTATTGCGAATTGAGCTTTTGTTTGGCTTTCGTCTCTTGTCTTCTGGGCTTCTTGTCGGCTTCTTGGCTTCTATGCGTTTTCGAGTTTTTGTTTGCTTGTGGGCAAAAGAGCCACACACAAATGTGTTGACATGCCGTCAGTATTTTAGCGTAGTCCCGGATCGCAAATCGTAGCTCACACACCCAAACAGTCGACAACGCAAGCGGCTTCTTAGAGGAGCTGACACCAAAAGCATATTGTAGAAAATTGCGAACGCATCCCGCCTATTCTCGCTCGTGGCGTGGTGGCGTGCTTTTCCGCAGGCGACATTGCCCCAATGTTCGAAGCCCGACCCTTGAAGCTGCTTTTCCGACGGCGGCCGGTGCCACTCGAGGCCAGCTGCATAAAGGTAGTACGCCCACATGCGGCGCATGAAGTCGGCAGGACGCGCTGGACGATGGCAGCATGAGGGTTGTTGGCAACATCCGCATTGAGGAGGTCAAAAAGGCGCCATGGTTTCGGTTGGGCGGTTGGACGGTTGGACGGTTGGACGGTTGGACGGTTGGACGGTTGGACGGTTGGACGGTTGGACGGTTGGACGGTTGGACGGTTGGACGGGGTGCACTTGGGGTTTGGGTCCCAAGAGCTCCAGCTAGGTGTCGGCCTACGGGGATTCGCAGCAGTACCTGGAGTGCTTCAACCTGGCTGTGCTGGTGGTGCACAACTTGGCGGTGCAGGTGCCAAAGCCATGCACGCCGCACTCCAACTCGATGCGAGCAACTGCCAGGCCAGCAACCTGAGCCTCCTCCACAGCGAGCCGCGCATCCTCATGGTGCTGCTGGAGGTTCCCCGAGAGAGATGGCGAATCTATGCTTCGTTGACCCAACTTCAAAATCCGGCGCAAGACATAGAAGTGCTTGAACAAAAATCAGCGCTTGCCTGATGACGTGCTTTGTCCACTGCGTTGAAAGGACGACCCCGGCCAAAATGCGGTCTCGCAATAGAACACGCCAGGTGATGCCAGCGGACGCGACCTCGCCGTCCTTGCGGCGCCTGATCTTCTCGACCCTGACGTGCCTTTGTCAGGAGCCGGCAGTCTCAGGGCGCATCTTCCATGCCATGGCGGACTTCTTCCAGAACTGCCAGAAGACGGACTCCTCCCTCCACAAGTACATCATGTGCTGCTTGGCGAGAGAGTGAGCCATGTTTTTGTGATCGGGCATGGTGGGTCTGCTCCTTCTATGTCAGGGCCTTGCATTGAGAACAGGCAGGGAGGCGAACGAAGTGAGCCAAGATTTGAGGCTGCGCCAACCTCTACTACACCAGCATGTCCCGGGACGAGGTGAAGCCCGACCGGGGCATGCTGATGTTCGTGTCGCGGATCTCCGCGGAGGAGGACGCCATGGTGTCGCGGCGGGCGCTCATCGAGATCCTGCACGGCATGTCGCAGGCGCCCAGCGAGCAGCGCCGCAAGTTCCTGAGCCGCGAGATCCTGGTGCTGGCCAGCAGCTACATGGAGAACTTCCCGGATATCCAGATCCGTGCCTTCGAGTCCTTGCGCCCGGGCAAGCAGCCGGATTCTGATCATTCTCCGGGCCATCGAGTTTCTTTCGAATGTCTCTCAAACTTAGACTTAGACTGGACATATTTCCCAGTTTTTTTTGGAAGCGTCTTCCGAGGTACTTCTGCACGTTGGGCGCGTGCGCGCCGGAGCTGTGGTCGGACCTGGAGATCCTGCCGCGCATGGTGCGGGCCGCCGGGGCCGCGCAGAACGCCGCGGAGGCCGAGGCCGGCGAGGAGCTGCGGCGCCACGCGGACGCGCTCTGGGAGATCGCGCTGCGGACGCTGCACCACTGCCTCCAATACGAGGAGCAAAAGCTTGGGGGGGTGGGAGAGGAAAGACACGAAGGGGGGGGGGGAATTTGAGAACAAGAGAAAAGAACAGAAGCGAAAAAGAAGCAAGCAACGAGTCTCCTTTCTCCTCTGAGACGTGTTTGCCACGTTCTCCTTCCGCAATGCCTCGGCTCCGGACTTCCGGACTGCCGTATGCGAGACTTGCCAGGTCTTAGTGCAGCAGATGCGGATCCCTGACCTGGACCGATACCTCATGGAGCTGCTGGTGGACGGCCGGAAGCCCCCGGAGCTGTCGAAGGTGGCCGCTGATCTGATCGCCGGGCTGCTGCAGTCCTCCATCTCTGTGAACCTTTGGACCCGGTGGCGTGGCCTCGGCGTGGGCGAGCGCCTCGTGGGCTGGTTCAAGGCACGTCTCGTGCGCTCACATGGGCCCGTTGTTTTCTGTCCCCCAGTTCCCCCGAGTTCCCCCCCTTCTTCTTCCCCGGTGAGCGTCCGGGCGTTCGGTGCGAGTGTTCAAGTTGCTGATGCCCGACCCGCGCCGGGCGACAGGTGCATCGCAAGAAGTTGGAGCCCGAGGACCCCCAGCGGGCGGTCCAGCCCTCCGACAGCCTGGATGCCATGCTCCACATGGTGCTGTTCGCGGTGGAGGCGATGCTTTCTCATGGCAAAAAAAGACATCTTATGCTGCATACTTATGCTTGTATTTGGCGTCCTTTTGCAACAAAAACAGAGGACACTTTTAAGCTGGGGGTACTCGAGAGGAATCGGACCCCCTCGTCTTGTTGAAAAACAAGACAATCAAGACAAGAAATGTTTGTCGTCCTGACAAGGAGCTGCATCTCGCCTGTTGTCGAAAACTGTTTCGGGTTGAGGTGGACGTGTCCATGGTGGTGGCGCTGGTGGCGGAGGACGTGCTCGGCTGCATCGCGCAGCGGCTCCAGGAGCTCTCGGAGAGCTACGAGCGCTGGAACGCGCTGCAGGGGGGCCACCTGCTGACGGAGGACCTGGAGGCAGAGCGCGCCCACATGGCCCCGCACGAGCTGCTTCCAGGAGAATCGGCACAGGGGAAAAGAAGGAGAAAGAATGGGAAAAGAAGGGGACACATGCATACTCTGCGCACGATGATCACCAACGTCATGTATACATCTGCCTTCCTTCAGATTCACCCCCGGTGGGAGTGAATGAAATAGGGCGGCTATCCTTTGGAAGCCATGCCAATGCTGGTGTGAACAGCCTTCTTGGACGTGGGTAGGAGATGAAGGGTACGAACAGGCAACTGCACAGTTGTGAACATTTGACCCACCTGTGAAGCCCCGGTCGTTTGTAGGTATACTGCCAGCCTCTGTCTTGTCTACTGTCAGGACAGCGCCGCCCCTCTGCAGACGAGGTGGCGAAGGCCGATGCTTCCTTCAGGCCGGCAAGTGAGAAGTCAGGCATGACGGCCCCAGTTTCCAAGAGCTCACAACAGTTCTCACGAGTCGCGTGAATCCGCGAGTCCGAATTGAGGATCATCGCCCAGCTGCTCACAGCCCTGGTGGCCAATGAGCACGGTTTATCAGCGCCCGCCCCAGAGCGCCGAGCGAAGCCGCACGCGTCAGACGCCCATTCCCAAGCACAGTTCCGAAGCAAGTCTCGGCCAAAGCCAAGTCAGGACTCGGAACGGCTCGAAAGCTCGAAAGCTCGAAACGGCTGGAGGCCATGGCAGCGATGAATCTGGAGGCGCCTTTGGTGGCGCTGCTGGAGCTGCCCACGGCCACGCTGCGGGTGCCCGTGATGCTGGTGCTCTGCGCCATGAGCTCCAACAAGGCGCGGAGACAACTGAAGGAGGCAAAAGGAGAAAAAGGACAAAGAGGAACAGGAAAGGGTGACCTGAAAAGCCGACTTCGAGTGGCGGTCAAAGCGAGTTGCCAGGCGAGCTGCCAAGTGCTCATGAACAGCGACAAGCCCGGGGCTCATTCCGGGGTTGAGGGGCCTTTGGAACGTTCGGTTCCGGGTGCAAGCCGTAGCAAGACGATTTGAAGCCTTCGGACCCAAATTGATCCTTTTCTTATCTTTCGACGCGAGGTTCCTGCGAGTGCTGCGGCGAATGGAGAAGAAGCTGAGTACACTGGGCGAGGCTCCCCCCGTCAAGGACGGAATGGGGTCGTTGGGGCGTCCGGGCGCCTCGAGCTGCTCGATGAAAGGACGAGGTGGAGTACTTGGTTTGCATCTTGGACCGCAGCTGCTGCCACGCCGACCTCGCCAAGATTGCGCAGGCCGGGCTACCAGAGAGATCAGAGAGAGGTCAAGGAGCGGGAGCCGCGGGAGTTGGGCAGGAGCAGCTCTTCCGCCTGCTTTGCGTGCTGCCTTCCAGGCCCGATGCATGCCCCACCAGTGTGTGTGTGTGTGTGTGTGTGTGTCTCTGTGTGTGTGTTTGCTCTGGGCCAAGGCATGGGCCCAGAGCGTTCGCGCACATTCTAGGAGGGTTATCAGCATAAGTGGCAGTCCATGTTGCGAATGCTCGTCACTGCCCCAAGAGGTCTTTCTCAAATTCTGATCAAGTCCAAGATCATCCCTGACTGCCCTTCCAGCTAGGAGGAACCTCTCATTCAGTGGCTACAGACTTCCCCACACATACAATCATACAGTACACTCCTCAATCCCGGGGTAGAATTCATTGTGAAGCAGCATCCCTTCCATTTCATGATTTGTACGTGACGTCTTTTTAGCTGGTTGATTATGATGCGCATGGGTAACAATGACTTCGTACCTTGGTGAGCAAGCATACAAGTAGGTGCAGGTTGCAGCGAATATAGTAAATGTCGCGTTTTGTGGACCAACACCGCACAATTATATTCTGGGAAAGGACGTAGTTTCTTTGATACATGCATGCCATCCCAAAAAAAGACACCGGCAGAAAGGCAAGCTTCTCGCATTTGAATGTTGCCCAGCGCTCTTGGATGAATTGAAGTATTTCAAAGGCTCCATCCGGTCTGTTTTTGATCAGTCCAACCATCTTGAATTGGTGTTGCAGATAAGTTTCTCATATATTCTTACACTCTGTTGTGTATGTTCTACATGGGTTCATACTAAATACTGGATGCTTTCAAGGAGAGACGACACGACGCATGTAGAGCATTTGACTATAGAACTACACGCACACAGAAAAGGGAGAGCCGGTTTCGGCTAGTCATTCAAGCAGAAGGCCGGGCGAGTGGAGACTCCTTCCGGGTTCGGGGCTTTCGGCAGGGCGGAGACCTTGTCGGCGCGGCTCATGGCCCTGCGCGCGCTGAGCCGCTGCTCCTTCGTGGCACCCGAGTGCATGAGCCATGGCAAAGCAAACCGCGGGGTGGGGCAGGCCGCTGGCATATGGGAGGCCAAAAGGACAAATTGTGCGTTTCTATGGGACGGAGGTGGCGTTTCTATGTGGGATCAGCCAGAGTCGGCCTAGGAATGACTTCGGCGTCGAGGGGACTGCCTGCCTGCAGCGCCTGGATTGCATTGAGCCTGAGCCCATCCCGTCGCCCGTCGCCCGGATGTTCTCGAGGTACATCATGGCCGTGACGTCTTCCTTGAGCCTGGGGAGTTCCGAGACGGCCGAGAAGGCCTGGAGCCGAGACTTTCACGGAAGCAATAGCGTTCCAAGCGGCTTCCGACCCGCAGCCAGTTCTTGGCGCCAGCAAAGCAAACTGAAACCACACTCACCCTGCATTTCCATTCTTGTTGGTTGTCCTCGGCTCAACGAGCGTACACAGCAGACAGCAGAATGCTGGTTTTCCAGATGGTAGCTGGCCAAAAGCTGAACAAGGGCGTGGGTCGTGGTTTGCGTCGTATGCAGGCTGCGGTCCGCCGAAGGCTGATTCAGGAGGTCAAGGAGACGCAAAATTGGATGAGTTGAGAGCTGACCGATTCTCCCCACAAATGCGCCGTGGGTGTGCCTTAAAAATATGGCCCCCTAAATGGCTGGTGTCCTCTTGGTTCCCCGTAACACCCAGCCAAACAAGGGGTTCCGCTTCGCTCGCGCACGATATGCAGGAGTCTTTGGCGGCCAACGCGGCCCTGGCGCCGCTGGTGGAGCACTTCTCCAGGACAATCCTCTGTGAGGCTCGGGGTGTGAGGGTTTTCGGATTTGTCAATGCGCTCGATGCGGCAAGACTCGACTTTTCCCACGTCATTGACTCACGGATTTGATGCGACGTGCCAGGCGGTGTCCGTGTCCCGCAGTGTTTGCCATGGCGCCTATGAGCAGCTGGACCTTCTGGGCATGCTGCAAGACCTGCAGCGCCTTGGAGCATTCGAGTCAGGAAGGCAAGGCGCACGTGTTTGTCTGCAGGGACTCCTTCGAAGTCACGGTGGCAGACTTTGACCGGCTGGCCACAGCCTCGGTGGCACTGCGCAACGCTCCTGAGATGCCCAGAGTGAGTTGGCCATGGCTGAGGATGGTAGCAAGGTGGAAGTGGCTGCAGCAGAACTCATGAACAAGCTTGTTGCCTTGCTACATGTGCTGGCCTGAGCAGCGCCAAGCACATATCCACATCAGACATGCCAAGGCCAGCTTGCAAGGCTTTTGGCAGAGAGATCTCAAGTTTCATGCTGACATCGTTCAAGTTGTGGCCAGTGACTGCGCGCAGCCTCGCAATGCGAAGGTCCTGCTGTGCACCATGTTCCGGCATGGCCGAGCCTCGCACATGTACACGAAGGCCAGACAACTTGAACTCAGAAAATTTATCCAGAAAGCAGTGCCATCATTGCCTATGCAAAGGAAGCATGATATGTGCCGGAGCCGTCGCCCAGGATGCAGATGATGTAAAGGAGCGTGCCAATGGAGGCGCGAGAGTCCCATCCGGCTGACTGGCCTCACTTGCTGACTGGCTTTTGGAGTAGGCAGGCCTTTCCAGATTTTGCAACTCCCCTCAGGCTTCTCCGACGGCGATGTGAAGGCCGCAGTGGACGGCCTGATGCAGGTCCTTGACAAGGTGCAGGTCATGCTTCATCTAGGAAGTACTGACAAGGGCCATGGTGGCAACCTTCCAGAGTTGCTTGCCACCGACATCCGGGTCCTGTTCTACCTGACAGCTTTGCTCCGTGAGGCGTCCTGCAAGCCGTTGGATTCCCCATTCTTGCGGGTGACCCGATCCACTGCCTACTTCGAAGTGCTGCACTCCTGCATCAACCTGTCTCTAGCTCGCTTCCAGCGGGAGGCCAAGGGGCCCCCGCCCAGGGACCTGTGCGCGAACAAGCTGAAGGGCGGCCCCACAGATAGCCCCCTGTCTCAGTTCATGGACGACTTCGACCTGGGCCTCATCTTTGAACACCTCATCGTGTGCTTGAGGCACACCTTGGTGCAGGCCATGTACATCGCACCAGAGGTGAGCACCAAGCTCTTGCCCTGGGCTTGGGTGTCGCAAGAGCGGCTACCTATGCACAAGGACATCATGAACTGGCTGCCGCAGATTGTGAAGCGTTACAAGCACATCTCCGCCATCCGCACCGAGACGCTCCGCTACTTTGCCTGTGCCGCCTCCTACGAGTGTGCCCCCTTTGCACGCCCAGAGGACATCACGATTGAGGCCGTGGAGGACGACGACCGCTCCGTGACGGACTCGCCCATGGCGTCGCCGACGGCCCACGGCGACGCCGGCGACGCCGCGGACCCAGGCGCGGGAGCGGCCGAGGTGCCGACGGGCCCCGCGGGTCCCGCAGCCGCGGGTCCCGCAGCCGCGGGTCCCGCAGCCGGTCCCGAGCGGGAGGCCCTGCACGACAGCTCCACGGAGACTCCGGTGGACCCGGCCATCCGACTGCCCTTTGGCGGCTTGATCTCCCTGAGGCAGAAGGAGCTCAGAAACTTCTTGGCCGAGGAACTGGAGAGATCCGAGGACATGTACTCTCTGTGCCTGGCCATGCTGTGCGTTGCCAACTTTGCCGCCTACGAAAGGCGGGTGCTCGAGGGTCCGACCTCCAAGAAACTGGGCAAGCACCTCCCAGTGGAGGAGATGTCTCGGCTGCTGCGTGGAGTTGTGAAAGTGCTGAAGCAAATTCCGAGCTTCGACGACTGGGATGTGGCAAACACTATGACCTTGCATGCTCTTCGTTTCATTTGCACCCTGGTTGCAGAGTGCAGGACAAGTGTTCCTTCAATCAGAAGGTTCTGTTTTTGCTAATTCCTCCAACGAGTCCGCCCCTCGCGGCTGACGCGTGCGCGTTGAGGCAACTTGTTGGCCTTCGAGGTGGAGTTCATCACCGCGGAGCTGCAGCATCTCAACGCCTTGGAGGAGGCGAGGCTCTGGGCCGATTTGCAACAAATCGAACTCGGAAAATCCGATTTCCTGCTCCTTTTGATCCATATCCATATCTCAGGTGAGCAAGTTGTTCGAGTACTGGTTCCACGACGAGGACAAGATTGAGGACGACAAGCTGTACATCCAGACGCTGCAGAGCTTCATTCTGTTGGTGCGGAACTGGAGCTGCGGCAGCTGCCGGGCGGAGCTTAAGGTCAAGGAGAAGAAGGAGACTGCCACCTCACGCGAGGAGCGTGACTCTGCGGCGAGCTTGCTGAAGGTCTTCAAGTCGGGCATCAACGCGCCTCTCATATTTTTTGTATATATGGCTGAATTGCTGCATGTTGGTGTATATTTGTCTATTGCCTTTTACTTTGCATATTTTTGAGATAACAAGTGATTCGTGTTGTTTCACCGGAGCCAGTTTTTTTCGGTGTGTTGCTCGTGCCAGGGGGTGAACCAAGTGTTTTTGTTGTAGGGATTTTCTGCTGACAAGCAGTGCAGGTGCCGTACCTTATCACTCTGACAATGAAGTTCTCGAAGACGCTCATCACAGGCAGACGGCCGATTCCCAACAAGGACGAGGAGAGGGACAAAGTGATTGGTGACGTGCTGGTGATCCTGCAGACGCTGCTCAGGCGCACAGACACCCTCCAGAACATGAGCTGGGAGAAGGTGGACATCATCGACTATGAGAACTTCCTGTACGTCCTGAAAACTCACCGCCTAAGGCGCACCGAGATTCTGGAGGATGAGCAGATCCTGAACACTTTATACTTGATGGTGAAGCAGGCCTTCCCCTTCAAGGGCCTGGTGTTTTTGGAGTATTTGATGGAGGTGGCGTATGGGGACCACCGGGAGGAGCACACGACGCTGCAGGACATGGCCGCGGTGTGCTGCGCCATCATCTCCACGCAAAACGCGACGGACGCGTCCACGCCCACGGTGAACGTGGCCAGCGTGGTGAAGGACAACGCCCAGTTTGTGCACGCGCTGGACCGAGTCCCGGATCCCAAGATGCAGATCTGGCACTACCGTCTGCTCACCGGCTGGAGCCGTCGGCCCAAGGTGCTGGATGACTTGGTGGGGGATGCGGAGGCATTGAAGTTCGTGGTGGACCACCTGCTGGAGACCCACTTGTGCCGCTACAGCGTGGTCATCGTGCACAACATCTCTATGCTGCGGTCCGCCGCTCTGCTGAGCCCCGGGCACATCTCCACCATCTGCGAGGCCTACGCCCAGCTGGGCCCCGGCGCCACGCTGCACCGCGGGGACGAGCAGCAGCGGCGCCTGGTGCGGCGCCTGCTGCTGGCCTCTGTGAGGAACTGCCTTTGGCACGGCTCCGGCGCCGGCCTCAGCGACCCGGACATGCTCAGCGTCATCAACCTCGTGGCCTGCATTGAGGACCGACTCTCCCACCGCTGCTCTTGAGCTTTTGAGAAAGAAAGAAAAAAAGAAAGCAAAGAAAAGAAAGCAAGCAAGCAAGCAAGCAAGCAAGCATACAAACAAAGGAACAAACCAACAAACAAGCAAACAAGCACGCACATACACACACACACACACCCACATCCACACCACACACGCACACGCACGCGCACGCGCACGCGCACGCACACGCACACACACGCACACGCACACGCACACGCACACCCACACACACACACAAATACACACACACACAAATACACACACACACACACACAAATACACACACACACACACACACACACACACACACACACACACACACACACACACACACACACACACACACACACACACACACACACACACACACACACACACACACACACACACACACACACACACACACACACACACACACACACACACACACACACACACACACACACACACACACACACACACACACACACACACACACACACACACACACACACACACACACACACACACACACACACACACACACACACACACACACACACACACACACACACACACACACACACACACACACACACACACACACACACACACACACACACACACACACACACACACACACACACACACACACACACACACACACACACACACACACACACACACACACACAGACACACACACACTTATCTCGAGAGGCTGCTCTTGCAGACACGCGATTGTACTGAAAAGGCATGAAAAAATCAATCTGCAGTGCAAATGTCACATCATCGAAACCGAACATGAAGCAAACAGTGGTAAACCGAGGAAACACATTAGGTCACGAAAGGATGGCAGGTACGCCGGAATGGCCAATTCCGGTATCCCGTCTTGCTGCCTAGCTTTGTTAGACCAGGTCAGCAGCAAGACGCCTGGTCCCCCTGCAATGTGGAATTTCCGTCCGTGCTCCAGGACGCTTCACACACACGGAGCCCCAACTGGGGCGACATCACTTGTGCAAGGCCCATTGAGTCTTGCAAGCATCAATTGTGCGAGAAAGTCTTGTGGCGATGACTGACCACGCATACTTGGCTTTGGAATGGGTCTTAAGGGAACGGAGGAGTTCAAGGAGGGGTGTTGGTGGTGAGTTGGTCAGGTCCTCAATGGCGGGGTTGAGCGTGGCCTCCGGTGCCAAATCAGGTTCGGCAGGCGGACTCTCAGGGAACTCGCGGATGGTGGCGATGCCTTGTTGGGCAATGCCAAGGATGAGTTCGAAGTCTTGGAGCAGCTGGCGTGCTGTGTTGGTATCCATGCTCGCAACGGATTTTGGTCAAACAGTCAAACAGCTGCGGCGCGAAAATCAGGTCAAATCTGTCAGGATGCAAAGGCAGAGAAGAAAACCAGTGTGGTTCCGCAAAGGACGGTTTTTCTTCTCTTTGTAAGGTGAAACCGTGTTGGAGGTACAACCTCTTCAATATTGCAAGATCCTGATCTCGCTGAAATTCAGGAAAGGAAACTCGGCTGATCAGCGTGCGTCTGGAATAACATCCAGATTCCTTATGTATCAGTGGTGCGGCTGACTTGACGGAGAGCATGTTGTGCTTCTCATGCGAGGGGATGAAGGAGATGGTGCTGCTTGTGAGGTTCAGTCGGAACCCCAAGAAGTCCAGGGCGGCTTCTGTGTCCAGGAAGATGTCTCCTCCATAGAAGTGTTCGTCGCACAGTATGTTGGCTGCCGGAGTCGAGAGCCACCTGGGGGTTGCGATCACGAGTCTGTTGTCCACGTAGCGGAGTAGGAGAGTATCTTCAACGGAGCGAAGTCCCGATGTGATGTGAGTGTTGGTCCAACATTGTTCGGCGACCGCGATCACCATCAAACAGAGAGCTGGGGACGCGGGGGATCCCATCGGTGCCCCACGTGTTTGCCTGAATGAACGAAGGCCGACAGAGAAGATCTGCATGTCAAGGGTGGCCTGAATGATCTCGGGGATGTCGTCGAGCCACAGGGTGCGTTGTGTGGGTTTGTGTCGGCGACGGCGTCCGTTGTAGACGCGGGTGATGGCAGAGGTGTCAAGTGTGTCCACTGTGAGGTGTGGTAGAGGAGTGTGGTTGTCGTTGTCGGTACCAGGTTAGCAGTAGTCGCCAGGCGAGGAAGGGTGCAAGCATCGGTCTGGAGGGGCCAGGTGGAATGAGGCCCCGGAATCGTAAACTGGATCGAATGGCGGAAAGGCATGCTTGGTGGTGTGGTTCAGGCAGGTGTGTGGCTATGCGATGAAGGACATAGAGAGCGGCGGGTGGGAAGTCTCTGCTCCGTATGTAACGGATGGCATCAAATCGTCGTAGAGTGTTGCTGCCAAGATCGCCCAAAAATCGCCACAAATCCAGGCGGTTGTTCATGCGTTTGGCCAGGAAGGCCTGTTGTAGGGCGATGGGTAGTCGTAGTCGGCGGCGTTTTCGCCAGATGGTGGCGAAGCCCATGTGCCGGGATTGGGAGAAGTCCAATTGGCGTATGAAGCCCGTGCGTGGCCGGAAATGTTTCTCGATGAAGCCAAAATTGAGAGACGGTTGCAGTTCCTGGATGTAGAACTGTTCAATGGCAAATAGGTCCGTTGCTGGAACGACAGTGTGAATGGGCACCGAGGTGCAGTGGTGGAAAATGTCAAAATGTGCCCACCACCGGACTGCCAGTTCGGCATTGACCAGATGATGTCGCTGAACTTGGAGTAGTTTGCGAAGTTGGCTGTGGTCCCGTGCCATGAGGGAGGTGCGAGTGGCTCCGAGGTAGAAAAAGGTCTGCCACTTTGGATGGCTGGTGAATCTCAGATAAACCGCTGAAGGGACAAGCTGAGAAGAGAAATCGGAAGCAGGGTTGTCCAGGCCAAGTCGAGTAAGCAGGGCTTTCAGTCTGCCGGAAACACAGGAGAGATGGCAGACGTCAAGTAGCTGAAGCTGTGCGAGTAGCCAGGAGCAAAAATGACGTGCGGTGACGTCATCGGTTGGGAAGAACCGAAGAGTGAAACGGAGGACAGTGAGAAGTTGGCAGCAGTGGTGTTGCCAAAATTTGTGCTGCCTGGCTGTGCGTCGTTGTCGGTGTGCTGTTGAGAGTCACTGGTAGAAGTGACTCGCAGCGGCCAGGATGCGGCCCAAGGCCGATGACCCCAGTTTTGATAGGGTTCGCACCGGGATGCCCCATAGCACAGCGGCTCGTTCGAGTTGGGCTCTGGTGTCGGAGTCCAGTGTGGTTGCCCATTTTGCGCAGTCGTTGGACCAGCTTTTTAGGACCAGCTTTTTAGGACTTGCTTGCTCTCTTTGCTGGTTTTCTGGGAGGTGATCCATCGCTGGACTTTGGTGTCGGAAATGTCGGGTGGGAAGTTGTTGGTGAGCCATTGGCAAACGTGGGGAGGTGGTTGGAGCAAGTCGCGGGGCTCCTTCCAAGTGGGTGGGGAGGGGGGGGGAGGGGTCGGGGTGCCGCCGTGGGTGGAGGGGGCTGGAGGGTTGCCGCCGTGGGTGGGGGGAGCCGGGGGGGGTTGGGAGTCGTCTGCAATGCGAGTGGGCAGGGGTAGGGCGGGGGATCCGTCCTGCGGTGATGTGTCAGGTGTAGTCAACCGTGGTCGCTTCATGCCGAAGTCCAGGAGGGAGGCCTGAGATGGATTGGCTGGGCGTTTGTTGGATGAGGTGGGTGTGGGGGGGAGGGGGGGGGATGAAGCCTGCTGGGCGAGTTGGTTGTGTGCGTCAGCAAGCTGTTGCTGAAGCTGGAGTATGGTGGCCGCGGAGGCCGGGTCGGCCGTAGTGGTGGGTCGGAGGGAGATGAGGAAGTCGAAGATCTTGCTGGTGAGTAGCTTCATGGCTGCTGGTTTGGTGGTCGAGGCGCCCTCCTGCGTGGCTACATGGAGGGCGAGGGCGTCCAGGTCGAGGTGCCGTTGTCGGATTTGGCTGAGTAGTCCAGCAGCAAACACTGATTCCGGCATCGACTTTGCGACAACGATGCGGACTTCGCCTCCGTGGGCGAGGTGACGCAACCACCAACTGTTCCACTGTTCGTGCATGAGGTGGAGGAGGGGGACGCGAGCGATGTCTTGTCCCTCGATGCCCATTTGCCGAGTAAACGCGGTGTGCGTTATGACCTTGGGCAGGTCGTACCCCGCGACGCGGGTGGTGTCGTAGTGATCGTCGCCAGGGTTGAACTCGGTTGGTGTTGGGACTGAGTGGATGGGTCGAAGGGCCGGGGGAGGTTTGGAGGGGGAGGGGGAAGGTGGAGGGCGGGTGAAGGGGCCGGGGGGAGGGGGGGAAAGGGGTTGCCGCCGGGAGGGGGGGGGAGAGAGCCGCCAAAGGAGGGTGGACGAGGGCCGGGGTGTGGTGGGTAATGGGGAATAGGTTGGCCGTAGGTCTGACAGGGAGTCGGATGTGTAGCTGGCGGTGCCGATGCCGTGGAAGAGCATCCGTAGGAAGGCCCGGACAGGGCCCCGCACGGGTTCCCGGCCATGTTGTTGCCGTACACGATGCCATGATGATGGGATGCCGTGGGCGAAGGCTGCGGTGGTAAGTTTTGCCTTTGGAGCGCCGGAACCAAACCTCGAGGGGGTTGGAAAGCCATGAGAAAACACGGGGGAAAAGGAAATGTTCGAACCAAAAGCTGGTGAGCGGAATCAAGCGGGTAAGGTCACAAGGCGAGAGAACGGTCGCGGAAAGGCAGAACAGCAAAGCAAAGAAAAGCAAAGAAAAAAGGCGATCAAACAGTGCACCAATTCTTTTCCTGGTCGGGTGGAAGATGGTACACTTGCGCCCCGCTAAGCCGGGCGCTGCAGCGCGATGCCTCTCAGCATCGCAAACTTGGAGTGAAGGCACCACTTTTTGCCTCGGCGGCATGCGAAGTGGCGCCGCACGTTGTGTTGATCCTCGTGGCTTCCCCCGGATTCGAGGATTTTGTGCTGATTGATGGAGCGTAGTTCCCCAAAAGCGATGGCGCCGAGTTGAGACTTTCCGATTGTAAAGTCCTGCAAGAGCTGGCCGAGCGTGTCGGGCGTGCATGCCGTGGGGGTGGCCTGAGCGTAGCATCCAAAGCTCGGGTAGTCATGGTTCTCGGGCCTCCAAGCAGAGGGTCGGATCATGTTCTCATGGCACATGCGGCGCACTCGATCCGGGGTGGTGCCGTGCACATACATGACAGCGTGATGGGAGGCCGTGCCGGATCCAGCTTCCGGGTCTCCGCCAGCAACTGGCCAAGGATGAGGTCGAGGAAACCAAGTGGTTGCGAACACCATGCCGTGTGATTCCCGTCCCAAGAGATGGTAGAAGCTGGGATCGAACGGTATGGGATCATCCGTGTCCATGGTTCGCAGTTCCCAGCATTCCGCGAGGAGATCGGCATGTGAAGGTGGCAAAGCAGGGTCCAGGTCCATCAAAATGGCCTTAGTCTGTTCCACCCTGGAGATGTCCAAGGCTGGAAGCGGGTCCAGCTCCCCCAACTCCCTAGGCGTGGGAACTCGCAGCGGGTCAGTCTTGGCCGTGTCCATGACGTTTCTCCATAGATCAAGCCACCGGTTGTCGGCAGTGGTGGTGGCATTGATGTCCGCCTCCGATGGAGGGGGATCCAAATCACCGGTGTTGTCGAAGGGGGGTTGGGGGTGAGGAGTAGCCGGCGTGGGTCGGGGAGGGGGAGGGGGAGTGGAAGTGAAGGCCGCCGCAGGTGCTGGGTGAGGGGGCAAGCTAGTGTTGTGGTGGCCGGTGCGGGAAGGGGGGTGGGGTTGCTGCCCATGGTGCTGCAGTGACCAGGACGGTCGTTTGCCCTGGTTGTTTCGGTGGCCGGTGTGGCTGGCGCCATGGTGGTGCATGTCCCAGCGGGTTTTGTTCTGTGGTGGGTATCCCCACGATTGGTTCCGCCAGTGTGAGGAGGACCATTGAGACTTGTTGGAATCCTTCCCGGAAGTGCGCCAGGAGGTGGAATCATGAGTAGTGTGAGTGGGTCGGTGCGAAGTCGTGGCACTGGGTGCAGGGGAGTGTCGATGGTGGGACCTGTGTCGGGGGGAGCGGGAGCGGAGGGAGACAGTGGAGTGGTGTGCACGCCGGGAGTGGTGGGAGTGTCGGGAAAGGGAACGTGACCTGCTGTAGCTGCGGGATCGTCGGGTGTCGTGTCGTCGGTGCGACTTGTTGTGCCTGCGATGGTGGCTGGTGTGGGAGTGGGAGTGTCGGTGCTGCCTGTGGCGGGAACGGGATCTGCGAGAGTGGGGATGGTGCCGAGTGTCCGGGGGAGGGTGGTTGGCTGAGGAGGTAGCGGCAGGAGCCGCAGCGGCAGCTTCGGGCGCGCGCGCCGGCTGAGGCTCGGGCAGTGAAGATGGCATGCTGCTCTGAGTCATGAAAGGCATGATGGTGCTAG